>JAFBJT010109144.1:43415-75055 GCA_016785325.1 Chascanopsetta lugubris
GAGGGGGAGAGAGAGAGAGAGAGAGAGAGAGAGAGAGAGAGCAAAAACAAGGGGAGAGAGAGAGAGAGAGAGAGAGAGCATCAACAAGAGGAGAGAGAGAGAGAGAGAGAGAGAGCATCAACAAGAGGAGAGAGAGAGAGAGAGAGAGCATCAACAAGAGGAGAGAGAGAGAGAGAAAATATCTGCAAGCATCACATGACTGTACATCGTGCACATACAGAGATCATGCAGGCACATGGAACAGATGAGGAGGAGGAGGAGGAAGAGGAGGAGGAGGAGGAAGAGGAGGAGGAGGAAGAGGAGGAAGGGGAGGAGTCGATGGACAGGATGTTGTGATCTGGTGAGACGTTGAGAATCAAAGCTTTTGTAAAAAGTGCAGCACAAACAGAATGAAACTCGTCAGGAAATCCTCCAAACAGAGTGAACATCTTCATCACTCCACAACACGCTCACTCATCTTCATCACTCCACAACACGCTCACTCATCTTCATCACTCCACAACACGCTCACTCATCTTCATCCCTCTCGCACTCCGATCAGGACGAGTCGAACAGAGGAAGAGGAGAAGAGGACAAACAGAAGCGGGAGGAAGTGAAGCGCTGGGAGTGGAGGAGGAGGAGGAGGAGGAGGAGGAGGAGGAGGAGGAGGAGGAGGAGGAGGAGGAGGGGAGGAGGAAGAGGAGGAAGAGGAGGAGGAGGAGGGTTCATGCAGCGGGAGGTGCGTTGGATTCGTTGGATACCTACATGCGGCCTCCTCTGAATATGCAACGCATTGTAAAAAGAGAAGGGACAAAGATCTGCTTTGAGCCGGAGACACAGACACATCAAAGGTCCACACGCTGACACAGGCCCCGCCCACACACGTAGGGCGTGTACAGGAAGTACCGACAGCACCGACACATACTGGATTGACCCGAGCGCTTCCTTTAAAGGTGCAGTGTGTCAGACTGAAGCGACATCTACAACTCGACCGTGAGAAATGGAACATTCCACTGATGAGAGTAAAATCCCCATGAACGACAGGAGCCGCTCCTCTCCACTAGAGGGCGCCGTGTGGCACCGGCATGTTTTTACAGGAGCCCAGAATGGACAAACTACACACCTGTGGAGTTTGAACTGAAGGCTCTGAAAAGGAAAGCTGAAGTGTTACATGCCACGTCACCACCAGAGGCAGTAAATCCTCCACACTGCACCTTTAACTACAAGTTCTGTTCACTTTAAAAACAATCACACATTTATGGAGCATTTTGAGTTCGGACAAAAAATTGCAACAAAAATGAAAAAAGAAATGAATTGCCAGTACTGCCTGTGTCCACCAGGGGGCAGCGGTGAGTTTGTTTACTTTCAGCATAAGACAATGAAATGTTGTTGTTTTCAATCCAGTATGTGTCGAGCTCCAGAGGGAACTAACAGTTTAACGTACAGTATCTTTCAAAAGACATTATTAATCATTAACAGGGTTCGATTAAATAATAACCGATCATTAATAACGTGAACTTGTTTACATTTACTATAAATAATACATATATGAAACATTTGAAACTTAAAATATGTAACTTTACACAAAACATAAGAAAATCACCTGTTCAACTATATACAAATATAGATTTACTATATCTTACAACATACACACAAACATGAACAAATGATCAATATCAAATATATGAAATAAATTCATTTCTGAAATCACACACAGCTGCAGCGCCACCACTGGGTCATCAGGGCTCATTCATTCTAAATGAGCCCATTAATAACCAGGAACGATCGTTAATGATCGTTAATGATCGTTAATGATCACTAACGATCATTAATAAGTGTAATCTACATAATGTTCAGACATCGAGTCGTATCTGATGCTGACGTGAGACGTGTGGAGGGAGATGGAGGGACAGTGGCACAGTGGCACAGTGGACGTAGCAGTGGGAGTGGGACCCCTGAGGGGGATTCATGGGGTTAATGAAGTGCTGTTGTCATGCAGACGAGACTCAGCTGTGTGGGGGCATCTAGAAAAGGGTGGGGCAGTGGGCGGAGTCAGAGGTGGCGAGGCGACGACTGGATCTTTACTCAAGACGGAGACGTGAACCCGAGGGTTTCACTTCTGATTCTCATCTTACACACACACACACACACACACGCGCACACACACGCACACACACACACACACGCACACACACACACACACGATGACCTCAGCCAGAGGGAAATAAGGAAACTAAACTTAATAAAAGAAAACATTCAACAGAGGGTCAAATTCATTTACAGTTTCTCAGTTTCCAGGATATTAAAGTTGGATGTTTCTGTGAAAGGTTAAACATATAGTGGCATCTAGTGGTGACGAGAGGTATTACAGCTGCTCCAGTCTGGATATTTCACACAGAGACATTTGATCCATCAGCTCTAATTTCAGACTCAGGTGAAATTGGCTGATGAAATATTTATGGTGTCTATGATTTATTTTAATGCTTTTAAAGAAAAGTGAAAACATTCTGCTCCAACTCTTTTGGACATGATTTAATATCAGTTGTAAAAAATGTTCTGTTCAGCAAAATCAGCTGAAAGGATCCAGAACCACGTCAGACTCGGTCCATTAATCCTGTTTTATGTGTTTACAATGAAAAGCTTTGTAGTTTTTCTTTCGACTCGTCTGCAGATTTTATTTTGAAGGAATTTTGCCAAATTCTGTGAAAATGAATCAGTCTGAAAAAAGAGCTCGGTTCTTCTCTGGACCTGCAGGTTCTGTCACCTGGACCTTCCCCACAGGCCTGGATGTTCCTGTTCCTTTGGAGCCGTTTAATCCAAACAGAACTTTGTATTGTGAAACTCTGGCAAAGCAGCTTAGTGATAATCTCACACACACACACACACACACACACACACACACACACACTGTTGTCTGCACCTCCAGCTCACAGCTCCATCCATCACACAGAGGAAACACAAACGCTGCTTTCTGCTCGGCCTCCAAACGTCTGCCTCTCCTCAGCGTTTGCTTCGGCTCCTCGGCCCAGAGTGAAGACCGGAACCAGATCCAGACCTTTCATCTGCTGACTCAGCAAAACACGGAGCCTCGTTAGAGCGAGAAACACAGGATCCAACCTTCAGTGAGATTCAGAGTTCGACTGAAGACAAGAGAGAAGAAATCAGACTGAATGATTATCAATCAATCAGACTGAATGATTATCAATCAATCAGACTGAATGATTATCAATCAATCAGACTGAATGATTATCAATCAATCAGTCTGAATGATTATCAATCAATCAGACTGAATGATTATCAATCAATCAATCAGACTGAATGATTATCAATCAATCAGACTGAATGATTATCAATCAATCAGACTGAATGATTATCAATCAATCAGACTGATGAGCGACAGCCCGGCTTTAGATTCTCCTGGAAACTGGATCTGATGCTCAGCGACTGTGTGTGTGTGCGTGTGTGAGTGAGTGAGTGAGTGAGTGAGTGAGTGAGTGAGTGAGTGAGTGAGTGTGTGTGTGTGTGAGTGTGTGTGAGTGAGTGTGTGAGTGTGTGTGTGTGTGAATGTGTGTGTGTGAGTGTGTGTGTGAGTGTGTGAGTGTGAGTGTGTGTGTGTGTGTGTGAATGTGTGTGTGTGAGTGTGTGTGTGTGAGTGTGTGAGAGTGTGTGTGTGAGTGTGTGACAACAACCCTCACTGCATCAACACGGACTCAATTTCCAACTGAACAAGGACCAGGTGATACTCCTCCAATAAACTATATATATATGTGTGTGTGTGTGTGTGTGTGTGTGTGTGTGTGTGTGTGTTTCAAACATGACGTTTGCGGTTGGAACAACAACAGCCCCCTGCTGCTCGAGGCCGGTGGACTGAATGACCTGTGGTCTGTGATTGACAGGAGTGAAATAAAGAGCAGAGCTCCGGCTGCAGTTTCGCTCCATCAGACTGAATTCAGATCGGCCTCGAAGCTCCAGGCAAATTCTGGATTCATAGGCTCAGAGAACGGGGGGGGGGGTCATGGGGGGGACCCCCGCTCTGAGCCGCCCGCTTTCTGAAGCGCCACACGTTGAGAGGGTGAACGTTGGCGAGCGCTGAGGCAGAATCTCCCCGAGATGTTCGATGAGTCAGCGACAGCAAAGTGTGAGCTCCTCCGTCTGTTTATGAGTTTTCATCCTCTGACTTTCATGAACACCAGGTCACTTCTCCTCCACTCAGAGTGAAGCAGCGAGTCCGATCCATCAGGGGCAAACCCTCCCCCTGCTCGGGCCTGATGCGCCTCAGCTCCCCTCCACACTCAGGGTGAAGCAGCGAGTCCGATCCATCAGGGGCAAACCCTCCCCCTGCTCGGGCCTGATGCACCTCAGCTCCCCTCCACACTCAGACGTTAAGAACCTGGAGGCTCCATCATCTGCGCTGCTGAAAGGAGGGAACTCACGTTTTCCGGTGACACCTGTTCAGGGGCGTGGCTTATTCAAGTTCTACACGGGTTTGAGGCAGACGGACCCCAACACCAACACTAAGAGGAATCATGTAGTCGTGTGTTTCACAGCGCCCCACCCCCCAAATAGAACGCTACGGGAAACACTGATTACTACAGTAGTAATAAATACATCATTAATTAACCAATGCTGTCTTAATAACCACTCATTGTGTTCCACGAAGATTTTTTTTGTTGGTCTAAGGTAAGAGAGAAATGTTAGCTTTCAAAGCGCTTGCCTAAAACAACAGGGCTGACAAATGAATCAAAATGTAATCAAATGTAAATGCTGGGCTTCTTGACATTATGAGACAATGCGCAATCTTCTTTTTCCTGAGCGAATGCAACGCACTTTCCGTACAAATGTAGTTGTAATATTACAAACCTGAGCTCTGTCTCTCAGCACCTCAAAGTCAGCCTGGGAGAGGAACTGGTTGTACAGAACTCCTGCAGGAGAGACGGACAACACCACACGCAAAAGGTGAGAAACATTACTGGCCTGTGCATTGTCCATTTTCAACCTGCTACGAAACGACACCATAGTCACACAATTCTATCGGCTAACACTTACTGTTGGTGTGCAGCAAACGTCTGAGTGGGAGGTCAGTTCAAGGTGGCCTGAGCTGTGCCTCCACAAGACTCCTTTACTTACTGTCCTTAAACTTAACTAAGTCTAACTTCCCCACGTTCAACGGGTACACACATCTTTACAAAAAAACATTGATGCTGAAAATGAATAGAAAAAAGACAGTCGTTTCTCAGTAATAAAGGCTGTTGAGAAATACAAATGTTGAGAAGAGGGGACTTCCTCTTTTTGTTTGAGTTGGCAAAAAAAAAAAATAAAAAAAAGGTACATAAAGTGGGTTTTTTTTTAGAGAAAAATACACCACAGGGAGAACAACACTTCAAAGCAGCCTGGGTACCTTTGATACCTTAGCAGTGGGGCAGCCGTGGCTAAGGGGTTAGAGGAGCATAGAGGTTAGAGGAGCTGTGCTCTACACAAGGGTTGGGGGTTCAATTTCCACCATTCTCCTGAAATGTCATTCCTTCATTGTTGTAATATATGAATTTGTAACTTGAGATGATTTGTGACATCACCTATTGCCAAAGAGCGCATTATGATTACTTATGACAAGCTGGCTTCCAGTCCAGGGTGGAAACTGCTCCCTCAAACTCTTTTGAGTCACAATGACTAGTATTCGCCTTAAAACCGCAAAAGATAAGTGACATAGATGATGGACCCTGTTCCAGACATTCAATCATTTGCATGCTCACCCTCTGTGAACTGCAGTCTGTCTCTCTCCAGCTCCCACAGTCTGATCTGGTCCGTTATGGTTGGAGGCAGCACCGGAGTCTGGAGAAAAAGAGGGGTAAATACGCTTCACTCACCCCGTCGAGGAAAGAGCAACACACAGAACTGATGTTTTGTATACCTGAGTAAGCATGACAGGGTGAGCCCTTGTCCTTAGGAAGTGGATAATCTGTAGAGGGTTCAAAATTGTTCCGATTAAGACAATTTTCAAGGGACAACTTATCTTCAGTGCAAGAGTACGACTGAATATGCAACCTCAGTTACCTCAGAAGCGCCTTGCACAGCTTACCTGTTGTGCTGTGATACCATTGGCGATGGCCTGTTGGACTGATTCCCTCGTAACCTGAGCCACCACTACATTAGGGAAGTGATAAAGCATTTCACTAAAAAGGGCCACCAGGGCAATCTGAAGTTCCGAGTCTAAAAAGACAAAAAGACAAAATCAAATCAATTAAATTCGATCAAATGTAGCACGTTTTTCAGTGGCCATTTTAAGACAATTTATTTTTCGCGTTGAAAAGCCCTGCACGATACATATCTTGTATTGTGGTGTCAGATAAGGAACTGAAGATCAACAAAATGGGACACCCTGACTCTTGACTGCAGGGGTGGGCAATTTTCAGGAGAGGGCCAGAAAAAGGTTCAGAATACAAAAAAAAAAAACTATCTGACCTTCGGAGAAGTTTTCTGTGATCAAGTCAACTTAAGACTTTCATCGCAACCGGGAGCCTCCAAGTTTGACTTGCCTCATGTCTGCAGGGCTCCAGTTTCCACTTACTAAGGGAGGGACCTTGGGGTTGGGACCCCGTGCAGACCTGCCCCGCAGGTCTAGTGTTTATGTGGACTGCAACGAAAAGCGATGCAGCAAATATACTATTAATCTGAGCAAAAGGAGCCCCGACCAAGTATTAAGTGTGTGAATGAAGATTCTGAAGTTTGATTTTTGTTTATTATAAAATATTTTGACTACATTTTCTGAAATATTCTATAATTCTGAGATGCTGCCATTTTGATCTTCGTGAACCAAATTTATCAAACTGAAAACAAAAAAGGCATGGAACGTTCCCTTTGGTGAGGGTTAAAATCTTTGCACTGTTTACAATGAGTTTTTCAGAGCTCTGTCATTAGATTAGAGTTTTATAGTAACATAATAAGAATAACTAAACAAAGTTTCTGTGTCTCGGAGGAAATCAACCGTTTTCTTAGTATTTGCATGCAACATAAAGCATTTTTGATGTCGTACTTGTGTAGGCATAGATGCGATAATTTGTCTCCACAACGATGAAGCCTGGATCTCCACCACCAGGAGTGGCAGTCACGCTGGAGCAGGAGGAGGAGTCACTGGTAGTGACCCCTGCAGCAAGAGTGATGGCCAGTCGGGTGGGGTAGTACCGTCTTGACTTTCTCTGTTGAACACACACACATTTTTTTTTTTTACTTGCAGTATTATTTTTGTATGACGTTTGTCTTACTATTTCTGCTGGTCTACTTAGAAAGGTCATCACTCTAAATGAAAGTCGGCTCTTAATTGATTCAAGCACATAATACACACACAAACACACCCACTCACCGTAATGATGTTCATCTTCTAATGTATGGCAAGATTTTCTCTCCCGTCTAAACATTTTCGTGTTTTACATCTACATTTGCTGACGACCTCACCCTTGCAAATGGTAGACACTGATAAATCTCTGTAAAATTAAGGCTACACGTTTATTATGCGAAGTGCTGAGCGATATGTTAGAATGAGGTGATGTACAAAGAATCTAATTAAAATGCTCGATATCCTTGGGACATAACGACATATAAACCACAACTGCACACTCACTAAGATGATCTTTTGTTAAGAACGAATTCCCAGTTGTCCTGAAAGCATGGGATGAAAGGGAAAGTAGGTTGACTGGTGCTGAAAGTACTCGATTGTCCCCAAATTCGAATTCTCACCTTCCTCTGGAAGACCAGTCCAAATTCTCTCAGGTGCTGTAGGAAAATGAGTAATGACTCACTCATGCCCTCCACCGAGTAATCCTAAAGCAAAGGGTACTGTGCGTTAATTAAACCAAAAGTACAACCACTGTGGTGTTTCAGTCCACATGTATACTGAGGTTAAACAGATCAAACTGCAAAAGGCACTATACTTACTCTGCCCAGTGTAGAGAAACTCAACTGGAATAAGAACGATAAGATCTCCACCAGGTCCATCCCCCGGGACTACAAAAGACAAAGGATGACACATATTATGTAGTGCTTCTCTAGTGTTGACTTAACACGTAGATGCAGCTTAATAGCTTTAGAAAGAGTAGAAGCAGCCTTGATTTTCACGATTGATTTTTTTTTTGCAGTGTCGGATTGAATGAATTATATCTGGCTAAAATCGAAAACCCTAAATAATGCTGCACGATAACGTTTTCAATCCACACATTTTGTAGCAACTTAACTTTCAGGTTATAAACATGTTTGAGTGCACTTTCTGATGTGCCTGTGTCAGATGCGACCAAATTATAAAGAGGATTATAAAGTAATACAGTCCAGTCAAAAAGTCTGACTATAGAGTCAGCTACGCTGGTGCTTCTTTATTTAGTTTCCCTCAAATATCAGAGAAACTGTGTCCATTAATTCCATCTACAGTTGGAACTCCATTCAATGTTTTTAAGGCTCCTCTAAAGTTCCAACTTTATGAAATGATTTCAAGAGAGATTTGGGTCAAACCAACCATGTCCATCTTATTTTGAAAACAGGAAGTCCTCTTGTGTGTTGGTTGTTGTCAATTTGCCAGGACTGCCTGTGTCATGTATTTACCATAAAGGCCTGAATACACACACCGCAAAAACTCAAGTTTAATGTGCGACCCATTTGGCGGCGAAGAGAAAAGAAAGTTCAGCCCGAGGGAGCTGCGGGAGTGACTCGTGTTGAAAGTGACCAATCGTAAAATGGACGAAGCGGACGACGGTTCCCGAATTGTTAAAAATTCTTGCCACTGTGTTTTCAGTAGTCCTGCTGAGGAGAGTGAGATACCCGGAAAGGACAGGGAGAGAGCAACAAAGACTTAGATGCGACAATCCATGCGACAGGCTTTAGGTCAAAATAGCAGAGGAGACACACGTACCTCAACAGTTTTGAGGTACTGCAGGGTGAAGTACCAGAGCTGAGAGGAAGTGTCCAACAAGAGGAATTGGAAACCAGCTGAGGTGATGTAGGGGGCCTCTCCTGCCTCACTGGCAAACAGAGGAAATGAGAGCAGAACTTAAGCTACAAGGCAATTTTTGTTGAATGTTATTTGTTTTTCATTCTCATGCACAATTTTACAAGGTTTTTCATAGCATTTCTTACCATGGCTGACAGACGGCATAATTAAACAGAGGATGACTCATTGAAATCTAGCCTGTTACTTCTTTGATGGTTGTCGTGGCAAATAATTCCTTGTTCGATTTGTACGAAAGGCATGGTTCAAATAAGAAGGGTCACCCTGATGTGCTAGAGCAGCAGTGGATATTGATATTCTAGTTCCAGGTTTTCTGGAAGAACGGGCAAAAGCTCTTACTCACAGGACATTTTCTGGCCCTTTTATATTCAAAAGAAGTTTTTAAAAAAAGGTCCAAGTGAACATTTGAGTCTCTATTGTAAAAGGGTTAACGGCATATGATTGGCTAAACTTAAGAGTTTACAGAATATATTGCCCATGAACTCTAGTTAATTACACATGTAACTTGTGTAGCAATATGTTCAGAGTGTTTATAGTGTGTTTACATTTTCACATGTACATAAAATGTATATACAATATTTGTAACTTGAATAAATGATAATTAAGTATGAAGACAGTTCTTTTACAATGTTATGTTATGTGGCCCCTTGAGAGAAACCATAATTCGGATGTGGCCCTTGATGAAAATGAGTTTTGACCCCCCTTGCCTACAGAAACAATGTGCAGTTTATCCAAACAAAGCCCTGCTGCAACACTTGGATACAATTAAGAAACCCACCTGATCAAGCGAAGGTGGGGGCACAGAGGAAAATAATAGTGTCACTGTCATCTCTGACAGAATACAGGTCCTTCAGTAGTAAACTGATTCACCCAAAGTGCCTGAGGGAGAGGATTTTCCATCTTTGTTCCCGGTGTAAGATTGTAAACAACCTTCCTCCCAGAGGAACACACACCAAATAGTGAAAGAAAAAGGTTTCACTGAGCAATACTTCCAAGTGATTAAATGTACAGTGTCCAATCCTGTCCGCAAATATTGTTTCTAGCATATGAAAATTTATTTTTTTGACTGACACTGAGGGTTCTCGCCTCCACACTTGTGACCACAGAATATACAGAGCAGGATCCGTTTCAATGTAAAAATGCATCTTCACTCACGATGGTACATACCTTTTCATGAGGCCTGCTTGAATGAGCAACTGTGCCAAGTCTTGACTGACGGCAGCACTTGGGGAACCCACCATGAAATGCAGGATGACCTCCCAACGTTCTACAGCATAACGGTCAAGACTTTCAATGTCCCGTGCATGGCGGTCAGGACCCAGAGTGCTGCCTTCATCTGCCCAAGCCCTTCCCCTGTGTATTGACACAGCAATATGATTGGTCATTTCAAGCCACTGGTCATAATTGTAACCTAAATTGTATTTCCATTTTTTTTTATATCTAGTCTAGTTGTCATAAAACAGAAGTATGTGCAAATCCAGTGCTTGATTATTCCACATCCCTTGTCAAAAGATCCCATAGCAACGAGTAAACATGGAAATGAAGCCAATAAAAATATAGCTCTGCTATGTTGCAAAAATGATGTCATTTCAAACATAGTGTAAAATATACACTAAGGCGCCGTGTAATGTTTACTGTTTGGGGGGGCGCCCCACCCCCCCAAGCTGGTCCTGTAAGTCTGTGATCTGATCTTACATTTTGCAAAGCACGGGAAAGAGAGTGCAATATCTGGTTGTGTAGCTGATGACGTAGTACCCGTCATCTGCAATGTTCGGTTTTTGGGGCAATATATCTAGCAGCATACATAATGTGTTCACAAGGAGCAGGCATACCCGCCGAGCAGAGCAATCCTCAGGTTGTCTTTGAAGATTGGATTTAAAACGTATCCCTGCAGACCACCCTGGAGCTGCTGACAGTGCCACAGGCATAGACCCACCAGCACGGCGATGCATTCATCGTGATCCCTGCAAGTAGAAACCAAGCACACAAAAAAAAGAGTTAACTTTGATCAATTACTTAAATTAACATTTTTCTTCCACTGAATACGTAGAGCCTTATTATGCCACCTTATTATGGGAGGAGACATCAACCTTGGTTAGGGTTCACCCTGACCCTAACCCTTTGGTTGTGGTGTCGTTGGATGCAGAAAAAGCTTTCGATAGGAGCAGGATTTGGGACATACTGAAGGGTTAGTCGCTGCTTGACAATATTTTGAAGTTAGTCCACAATTCTTCCATTAGTTCTAGGCACGGACTCTCAAAAGCAAATGTATACATTGAGTGTACTACATGTAAATGTTACACCCAAGGAGCCAGATATCTGAGTATTTCCGAACTAAAAAGCTATTACAACTTATTGATTTGAAGGGCTCTTTCTTTTTTCCCTTTCTTTTTTTTTTTTTTTACATTCAATGCGATGAAGATATTTGAAAGCAAGTGACTCACTGTTGACTGCCTTTTTTCACCCACAATGCCACAGCGGCCCGAGGGAGAGGTTGCTCCAGGAAAAGCATACGCAGCACATAATTCTTGGCCAAAGATGGAAGTTCCCTGAAGAAAATAAAAACACAAATCATTGTCCCAAGGGCTTCATGCGGCTACATTGATGCACTGTACGAACAGCCATCATACCTGTAGACAGCCAGACATGTTGCTGGATGATTGTAGAGTCTGTCCAAAATCTGCGGGCTTAGCTCTCGCAAGTATTCATGCAAATTCTTACACTGCAGTTGGACACGCAGTTTCATTTTCTGGAACACAAAGAAGAGTATCCGTGACCGAAAGGCTCACCCTTACATTGTACTTAATCAATTTCCCCACGTGGAATCTTGCAAATTCGTCGCTACTTTCACGATAAACAAAAGGACCACGGCTATTTGATTGGATGGATGTGGGAAACATCATTTGAAAGCATATCATGATGACGCCATTAAAAACAAAACTTGTACCCTGGAGAGATGACTTGAGACACGATTATTAAGAAATGTACCATATGGACGACTGAGCAGCAAGTGCTTCACGGTGACACGGCTATTTTAATTAATACTAATAGCATCGCTACTCCTGCTCCTGCTCCTGCTCGCTCTCCTACTCTTCCGCCTCTTCTTCTTCTTCTTCCTCTTTTTCTTCCGGTCTGAAACCTGCTCAAAGGCGTATTACCGCCATCTATTGGACTGGACTGTGGTTCGGTGGGATGGCACAACAGTAATAAAACGACCTCCTCCCCATTTATATGGGCCAACAATTTGCCTCTGTGAACTCAAACACAGTTGTAATTACAATTTAATATAGTTCCAGTGGGAGATTCGTTTATATAAAATGTATCCGCCCACTCCACCCCGTCATGTTGGGTGCCGTCCGAAACTAGAAAATTATGCTCTTTAGAATAGCAAGTAAAGCACAGTCTGAACAACACAACTGGCGTTAGCCCCGTTACAATATTCCATCTAAACAATCCGACAACTGTCAAAAACATAAAGCCATCGTCCATTTCTCTATCTAGCCCTCAATTTCACACACGGCCATTTGCTTCTATCTACTGGACATTAAGTCTTACTA
The DNA here is from genome assembly GCA_016785325.1 of Chascanopsetta lugubris. NCBI lineage: Eukaryota > Metazoa > Chordata > Actinopteri > Pleuronectiformes > Bothidae > Chascanopsetta > Chascanopsetta lugubris. Next base: position 55,941 of record JAFBJT010109144.1, read on the forward strand.
TCGATTAAAAGCCCACCTCCTGGTTGTTTATTATTATTTATCTCGCCGATCACTAATAACATATATGTGTATATTTGTGGTGGGACGTAAAAAAATACTGATTAAATTGGTTACAGGCTTTGTAATTGATAAATCTCGATTAATTGCAATATTCGTTTTTCAATTCATATACATTTTGGTTGACGACGGAATAGACATATACGTAAACTTTTAAAAAAAAAAGTGTCTATTTTTCATCTATATTTACCTCTGCATTATTCATCTATCTACTACATTCACAGATTAGAGCAAACTCAAAGTGCTATTAAAACGATCATTTTCCAACATACATTTTAAACAAAACATCTTTGGCAAAGGTAGTAGTTTACCATTGATAATGGTAAACTACTAAACAAACTGAAATTTAGGCAGAGGTGCTATGCGCCCCCTAAATCCCGTTAGTGGCCAAAAGTAGTACGACACCCGTAGTGGTAAGAACTACAATAGAGAATGAATGGGAAACGATAAGAGGAGTTAAGGACTACAATATGCGGTACCGGGCGCGCGCGTCGAACAGTCCACTTCCTCAGTTATTGATCGGAATGTTACAACGGGCCCTTTCTGGCTTGCCATTGGTCAGCTGTCATTTCCTGGCGAAGTAAGACGCCCTCTGATTGGACACCAGTTCTCAAGCTGTTCTCTCATTGCCCAAGGCTGGCGCGGTCCATTGAAATGTTAACAAACAGTTCGACCTGCACTCGCTTGCTGCTACAAATGAGTTGTTTCAGTCCAACCTGACACAAGTGATAGAAACAAGTGGGTTTCCTATGTCAACATGCCGTCGACTGACTTCTCCGTGGCACTCGACATCCTCCGCTCACTCTACCGAAACACGCGGACTGTGGAAGAGTTTGCGGACAGCTTCGTGTTCAGAGAGGGAAGGAAGGCGGTGCTGGTGGAGCCGTCGGACTCCGACCGCTACAAGTCGTTCGTCCAGGTTATTTACGTCTGCTCTGACAGGGAATTAGAGCAAGTGCCAAGCTGCAACGAGGTACGTGTGTCCTGTCCAGCAGGCTCAGTTGTGGAGCTGTCGTGCTAATGCTAGCTGTCGTGCTAACTTTATCGGCCTGTGATGTTATCAGGCTAACAGCACACAGGTGTTGTGTTATTGCACTGATTTGGATGTGATGAAATGGGAATAAGATATGTGTTGACACATGTCGTTTTCAGTTTAATTGTAAACGGACACCAATGTCGATTGCTATAAAGGAGGTATTTAATAAAATATTCAATATGTCGACTTTAATTATGTTTTGCTGTGAAATAACATGTCATTACCTCCACTCTAAGCACCATGGGGGACGTTTGCCAACCTTCACTTATCACTGAAACTTAAACGCGTTTATGTTTTGAACAACATAGTGTTAGTGTTAGAATAAATGTTGTGGAACAACATGACAGCTTCCACAGAGAGGACCTGCCAGTGTCCTGTCGGTGTGTGCCCACTTCATGTCTGTTCATTTTCATAAAGATCTTCATTTTCAGAAATGACTCAAATAAGTCATTTAAAATCATGACGGTAATAGCTATATATTCATGTGATATTGGTTAGTAGCTCTCTAAGTCATTTTTACCAGAGAATGTTAAGTCTCTTGTGACTGTGATGTGTTTTCTTATTTCTTTCTGATTGAATTCCCACAGATATGCTCCTGGTCTGAGCTGCTGGCTTTTGTGCTCAACAATGTGATACGCAAAAGGAAAAGAAACGTCCTGGCACACGGCTATGATCTGCGGTCCGTTGCTGATGAGAAGCGCAATGCAGACGTTTTTAAATTCCAGGGCTATCTCACTCAAAGTGCATCTTACATCTATGGCAGTGACATGTGGAAGAAGCTCTTAATGCGCTTCGGCACGGACATGGCAAAGTACCTGCTGGAGAGCTGCTCTTTGTTTTTGGCTGTGCCTCCTTCATGCATTTTCCAGGTGAGCGGAGTTCCTATTTATGACCGGGTCTCCATGGCCACCGCCTCCCCCAGATTTTCTCTTCAGCCTCGATGCAAGCAACATAAGAGTGCCCAGTTCAGAAAGCATCAAAGATTTGGCATCCTGAAAAGGAAATACAGATCTGAGGACCCAACAGTCGGCAAGAGTAGGAGCAGAATAAATTTGAGAGTGAACAAGAGGAAACGAGAGAGTGAACAGGAGGATGAGGGCAGGGATAGAAGAAAACGTGCCAGATGGGAAGATTCCACCCAACAGGTTAGCACTGAAACTGTGGCGGAAGAGCAGCCCATGTCTTTGGAGCAACATTCATCAGTGATGCCTCTGGGAAATATTGGTACTGGCTCTAAAGAGCCTGTTTGCATGCAAGCAACGAGAGTTCACTCGGAGGCAGGACCCAGCTGGAGATCAGGTGTTTTCCCTCCTTTACCTCCGTCACAATGTTTAATACGCACTCTAGGATTGTTGTATGGTGGTCGAGGAATGCGCGGCTTCCTTCTCAACAGGAAAAAGAAAAGTGCCGTCGGAGCCTATAGGCTAAATGGGCAAGATTTGGTCAGAGTGGTCTTCTTTGAGGGCATGGCTTATCTAAATGGGGTGAAGAGGAAGCCAAAGAAACTCCCCCAGCGCTTTTTCAACATGGTCCCCCTGTTCAGCCAGTTGTTGCATCGGCACAGGAAATGTCCTTACAGCAGAATACTACAGAGGATGTGTCCACTGCTGGGAGATGGAGCTGCAGGAGAGGAGGAACTGGTCTCCCTCTTGCCTCAACACTGTGCAGCTCACAGGGTCTACCTGTTTGTCAGGGAGTGCCTCTCCTCTGTCATCCCACACGAGCTGTGGGGCTCGGAGCAGAACAGGCTGCATTTCTTCGCCAGGATCCGAGGCTTCCTGCACAGCGGCAAGTGTGAAAGGCTCTCAGGGGCTGAACTGCTGTGGAAGATGAAGATAAATGACTGCGACTGGTTGAAGATCAGTAAGACCGGTAAGATTATTCTCATGAGAAATGTTTTTTGGTGTATGTAGTTTTGACTAATGTGACCACTGTCGCCTGCAGGCAGAGTCCCTCCCAGTGAGCTCTCGTACCGGACAAAGATATTCGTTCGGTTCCTTGCCTGGGTTCTGGACGGCTTTGTGGTGAGCCTCGTCCGAGCCTGCTTCTATGTCACAGAGAGTGTGGGCCAGAAGAACGCCCTCAGGTTCTACAGACAGGAAGTCTGGACCAAGCTGCAGGATCTGGCCTTCAGGTACCCACAGAAATAGTCACACATTTATGCAGTCTACACTGCACAAGGTCACAAACCATTTCATGTGATTTAAGAGATCACATATCCAAGGGTCAGATGGAGGAGTTGACTCCAGCTCAGGTGGCATCTCTCCACAAAATCAAAGTCATTTCCTGCCTTCGCTTCATCCCCAAGACTGACGGCATGAGGCCAATCACACGAGTCAAGGGAACCAATGCCAAAACAAGGGTATGTTTTTTTGTCAAAGAGTTTTTATGTTGTGTTATTTTGTGTTGCATGCACGTGTAGAGTTTCGGGGGCATATTCCTTTTTCCTTTACAGCTCCACCAATCGCATGTGCGGGACTTGCTGGATGTTCTGCGGGCCAGTGTAAACCAGAAGCCCTCTCTCCTGGGCGCCACAGTATGGGGGATGACGGACATTCACAGAGTTTTGCGGCCTCTGGCTATTGCCCAGAAAGACAAGCCACAACCCCTCTACTTTGTCAAGGTAAAGACTATGGCTGTGGCTTTGAACATGGCAACATTCATTGGAGCATTCAACATTCAAGTCATGCATTGTGATCATACATTTGTAAAGATGTCTGTATGTGATTATTTTGTAATTCTATTTGATTCTATTTCTATTTGATAGAAGTGACAAAAAATGAAAAACACTGCACCTTTTAATTTTATTTTGAGCACACAACCAAACTAATTTCTTCCTTAATTCATTCATTTTGTCATTTCTCTTGATATTAGGTGGATGTGAGTGGAGCCTATGAGAGTCTGCCTCATGACAAACTAATGGAGGTGGTCAGTCAGGCGCTGTCGCCTGTCCTTGACGAAGAATTTGCCATTCGCCGCTATGCTAAGATATGGGTCGATTCCCACGAAGGCCTAAAAAAGTCCTTTGTTCGACAGGTGACATCATAATCATACCTACACATATTCGTGTATGCTCAGTTTTACACATGTTTGATGGTTTGGATCATTACAGGCAGATTTCATGGCGGACCACACTGGATACAACATGAAGGGGTTTGTGATGTCACTGCAGGAAAAAGGCAAAGTGCATCATGCCGTGTTGGTAGAGCAGGTGAGCAGGTTGCAATGTTTGATCTTTGGTATGTTTTTTCACTTTGTATTATCTCATTATTCATCTCCTTTCCAGCCTTTCACCCTTGATATTCCAGGCAGAGATGCATCACAGTTTTTCACTCAGATGCTAACCAGCAGTGTCGTACAGTTTGGGAAAAAGTATGCATTGTCGCTCATCATTACTTTCATTGACTCTAATGAGCAGCATGTCGTTAGCGGGTGTCTCAGGAATGTAAGTCCGATTCTGTTTGTGCTTCACAGAACATATCGCCAGTGCAGAGGAATTCCTCAAGGCTCAGTTGTGTCCACTCTGCTCTGCTGCCTATGCTATGGTCACATGGAGAATGACCTGTTCAAAGATATTGCAAAAGACAAAGGGTATTGTGCGCTTTTCCCTCTAACCGTCAATGTAACATTGTCCTCCGTAGGTGCAGTAGCACTTGAGCAGCAGCAGAGGGCAGTGTGTCTTTATCCCCCGCTCTCTTTCTGGTTCTTGTGCAGGTGTCTGTTAAGACTTGTGGATGACTTCCTTCTGATCACTCCGCAGTTGCACGAAGCACAAACCTTCCTAAAGTATGACACACATCAACTGACAGATGTTATGCGTTTGTCTTTCCTACTCATTTATTCTCTTCTTTCATAAAGTGTTTGTGTTTTCAAGTGTATTCTTTCAGTCGAAATCTATAAAATCAGAAATAACAGAATTAGTAGCAAGCGAGATAAAACATGTTTTCACTTTTGAAAGCCCATACTCAATTGTACAAAGCAGTGCTTGACAGTAGGCCGTAAATTGAGATCTTCATTTTATAATTAAATGGTACAATGTGACTTAAAAAAAAGATTCCAGGATCAGAAGATTAATTTCCATTGCTAGAAACTAAATATGAAATGATTAGTGGGTGTGTTTACAAACGAATAATCGCCTAAATATTCAAATTGTTGTCATTACTCTCACAGGAGCCCTTTCTACTTTTATTTATCATGTTGCACTGCCATGTTTTTATAGTAGTCCATACAAGCCTTTTTAGCCACCCTTTTTACCAGATGGTCACCAATGACCGTTTAACTAAGCAATGAATAATGGCACTGTACACTGTGGTCGTAGAGTCCTGCTTGCTGGAGTACCACAGTATGGTCTAGTGGTCAACCCGCAGAAGGTGGTGCTCAACTTTGATGCGTCTGAAATCACGCACTCTTGGCCCGATGTTCGCGTGCTGCCCTCTCACTGCCTCTTCCCATGGTGTGGATTACTGCTGGACACATTCTCGCTCGATGTCCATAAAGACTATTCCAGGTGAAAGCATCGCGTCTCCTGGAATCTTGCTGATGAATCATTTATATTTGATGGGAAGTTATTGAGCTCTGTTGGTGTTCATGGTTTCCTGTAAGCAGCATCAGTCTTTATGATAGACTTCATGATGCAACTCAATCCATATGAACGCGTGTGCCTTGTCCTATTTTCAAGTTTAAAATGAGATTTAGTCACGTTTTTCAGATTTTCTAAGATAAGGCCGCTCGTATGAGACAAGTGACTTTGTTGTCTGTGTCTTGCAGCTATGCAGGTCTGTCTTTTCGCTACAGCCTCACTCTGGGCTTTTCCAAGTCAGCTGGTCAGCACATGAGGAGAAAACTCATGTCGGTCCTCAGACTGAAATGCCACGCCATCTTTGTGGACGTGAAGGTCAGGAAAATGGTCATTTTTAAAGGTGCAAGCTTGTTTTCACAGAGCTGTGAATACTCACTATTATATGTTGTCAGTAGAAAGAATATCAACTACATTTCCTTTCTAGTTCCACCACTGGTTTCACTCGTGAGTCAGCATGTTTTTCATAAGCTCATTTTCCTTCTCAGACCAATTCTCTTGAGGCTGTTTACAAGAACATCTACAAGCTGGTGCTGCTTCATGCCTACAGGTGAAGACAATGTCCTCATTTCTGTCTCAGAGAACGTTTCCATGCATCTTTCAAAAATCTTAAGTGTTGAATCCATTAATATGGAAAATTAAAATGTATTGCATAAATATATTTGATATATAAAAGTATTTTTTAGGTACATTTGAAAAATGCTTCTTTCTCATGTTTGCAAAGTTGCTGATATATTTAAAATTTGAAATTCAGCTTGTAGGAGTAGGTCACATACACAGTATGTGTATCCCTCACCTCACATCCCCCAAACGTTTTTAGTGGCATAGTAATTTGTTTCAATATAAAGTCTTTATTGGTTGTAAAATATAAAGGTGCTCTTTGGAACATGTGCCATCACCGAGCGCGCGCATTCCATTTTAGATTACACCCACATGCCATGCACTAACATTCATTTACGTGTAATTAATAGGATTTTAACATCAGATATAGAATTATCTATAAAATCAGATAGACATGAAAATACATTTTGAAAGGTCAGAATCAGATTATTATTTTTAAGGACCCCCAGTTGCCCAAATATAACCTGAATAAGTTAAAGGAGTAGGAGACTGGATTCTACATCTGTCAGCAGTTCATAGAAAATTGCTTACGTTGCCAAGTTTGGATTAGCACCGGACATTTCAGGGCAGTTTGTTGTAAATGTAAAATACAAAGTGGTCCCTATTTAATGGTGCTTACTTTTTTTTTAATCAATGTTAAGGGAAATTATAAAAACTGTCAAATATAACTTCACTGAAGCAGCAGGAATCCTTTTATCATTTTTGGGTTTTGTTTTTCTCTCCAGGTTCCATGTGTGTGCCCTAAGTTTACCCTTTGCTCAGACAGTTGCCAAGAACCCTGTCTACTTCCTGGAGATGATCTGGGACTTGGCGAAGTACACCAGTCACCTCATCAGGCACAGCAATAAAGGCAATGATTTCTGCTCTGTCATGTAAATCTGTGAAAATGAAGTCACTTACTTTCTACATTTCCCCCCCTTTTTTTCTGCAGGAGAGGTGTTGGGCGGCAAGGCGCAGACGGGCACTTTGCCAGTTGAAGCTGTGGAGCTCATTTTCTGTGTCTCCTTCCTGCTCGTGCTGACACAGCATCGTCCTCTGTACAAGGGTCTGCTCCCACACCTGCACAAACGTATGTACCCTCAAGACACACAAACACACAAGCCACTGTCCCTATGACTTGCCCTGATGTGGTGACAGTTTTCCCAAATTAATAGCGAAAGATACAACATTCTGTTGTTAAAAAAAAAAAAAAAATTTATTATTCAAATAGGAACCACATTTAATAACCAAAATCAAGTTTTGGCTGCAGCTACAGTGGAAAGTAAAGACAAGAAAATCAGCAGCAGCAATCGTATCATTGCTCACATCACATTCGCGAAAGCATCGATAGAATTTTAATATTTGCTTCTCTGCAATTGGATAAATTCACTATGAAGTTGATATATCGAAAACAAAAAATACATAATTGACCTTATTCTTTTTATCTAAACGTTTGATGCGATTCTAATAGTGTTTTTCAAATGCTGCGCTTAATTTTCAAGTTGTCGAAAATGTTCAAGCAGGCATGTGTCACAGTTCATTATGAAAGAGAAATAAAAAACAGATGCATCTCCTCTGCGGTCAGGGAAACGCAGTCTGGAGCAGCGTCTGGGCGACCTGAGGCTGGCCAGGGTCCAACAGGCCACCAACCCCAGGATGCCAGTTGAGTTCCAGGACATCAAGCTGTAGACTTGAAGGTACAAAAGAGTCTCGAGCATATTTTTTTGTTATCATTGTGCGTTTGTGCCACGCACAGACTTTGTTTTCTCCAGAAACGGGACATAAGGTTTTACGAAACCAAAGATGAGCGGTGTGATCAAATGAGTCACTTGGATTCTTCTGACCTGTCATTGTGTCAGAACAATTATAAGATATATCTCCGAGTAAGCTCATATAAAACACTTAAGTGATAAAGTGAAGTAGTAAACGCAGCAATCAAAACCACAACAATCAAGATGAGTAGTTGAGAAATTCCAAGCTGCTGTGACAGACGTGTCAACACAGACATGCTCTCTCTCGCGCTCGCTCGCTCTCTCTCCCTCTCTCCCTCTCTCTCTCTCTCTCTCTCTCGCTCTCTCTCGCTCTCTCTCGCTCTCTCTCTCTCTCTCTCTCTCCACTTTGTGAAAGTTTTCCACCGAGGGCACTTAAGTGGGTGTGTTGGATATTTTTTGTTCCCGATTGTGTATACATGCTGTACATATCTGTCAGAGAACTGGTGCAACAGTGTTTGTGTTCAAATACATTCCAACTGGAATTAACTGTGATTCAGGTTGATGTTGAATAAATCCAAATTTCTTTTGAGTTTACAAATGTTAGTTGCCGTATGTCAGATCAGTTGCTTTTTAAAATCCTGATGGATGAAAATATCAGAAGTGAGTTGGTCAAATGTCAATGTATCTGATTATATGTCAGCTCTGTTGATTGTGAGGCAAAGGATCCTCTGAAGTGATGATCAGCAGCAATTCATTATTTTTTGTTCTCTGAAATATTCTGTAAAGTTTTAAAGATCTCTCTTCTCCGGCAAATCCATTTCAAAGTTGTAGTCGTCGGGATTTAGATTGGTGAGATTGCTCGACCTCATGCACAGACGCTGGACCAGCTGGTAGACGAACACCACGGGGATGGAGATCACAGGTAGGATACTCAGGAGGATGATTATGGCAAAGACCCAGTTTGGGTATGGTTTCTCTTCAGTGCTGGGGAATAGCTCCTAAAGATGGAGACAAAGCAGCGTTAAACTTATTGGATGTACCCATTATTTATTTTAAGATGATCACCTTTTTCAATAATATCTTTTCATTAACCCTAGATTTATTTATTTGTATTTACAATAGGAGCGGGTATGCTCTTCAAATGCCGCCATTTTGAACCACCATTTGGTTTTTTACAATAGCGGGAGATAGTTTCTCTCACTTATTTGTAAGGAACGTGTGAGGTTCAATTAGTTTTATAATCAAAGCTATGCTGTTGTTAGCTTAGCTACCTTAGCTATTATCAGTCTAGTGCCTAGCCTAGACTAAGCCTGGTATATTTCAAACAACTGCTTTCCATTTGATGAAATAAAAATCAGAACACACTATAAATCTTTGGACAAAGTCTTAATGGTTGTTTCCCTTTTTAAACCTTTCACGGATCATGTTTTAGCTCCATCTGTTTATCAGCGGGATTTTTTGCTAGTCTTTACTGCTTGTTCACAATTGTGGGATAGAGCTTTTGGCAGAGGTTCAATCAAGGTCACTATGATGTCGTTACAAAATCCCCATTTTATCACAAACTTGTTATTGAATGCTCCTTTCTTTGTGGGCGGGGCTTGAAGTTGGTTAATCAGAGCTTTTTCTTGAAGCTGTACCCAAACAATCTGTTCATAGTAAATATTCCTTCTTACATAATCTGGGTTCCATGCGAAATACACAGGATGTTCCTGTATCTGAAGGATCACGTAGGCGATCAGCACGGCTTTAAGCATCAAAGGACTGATCACCATCCAGCATGCCTTCCAAAAGATGTTGGGCTTCTTCCCCGTCATGTACTCGATGTCCTCAGAGAATCTACAAGCACCAAGAGGAGACACAGAACTTGTGGATTAGATGTGTACATGAAGGAAAGATATCTGCGTGTTGAAATTGAGGAAAGGGATCTTACGTTTTGAATCCTCGGACATAAGTGACCCCGATAAGCTCAAAGTATGCAATGATGAGAAGAGGTATGGAGCCGATATAGCTGTTAAACACCTCTACCCAGTAGTTCCCCGAGCCCATTGTGAAGATGAGACCCATCAGGAAACCAAACAAGCAGACGACGCCTAAAGAGGTGGAAGAAGAAAAAAAAGATAGCCGTTAATACTTTAATTTAGCTTTTGAATAACGTGATCACATTAACACGAACCTGTTATAAATTCATTTGGGATGTTCTTGGGCACCAGTTTGAGGTCTCTAATCGGCGTGAGGACGCCCTCTATATTGCCAAACATGGAGGAGAGGCCCAAGGCGAAGAGCATGATGAAGAACAGTATGGCCCATAATTGGGAGAATGGCATCGCTATTACCGCTTCAGTGAACGCGATGAAGGCCAGGCCTGTACCTGAGGCGGTCTGTGGAAGGAAGATGGAGGAGGAACATGAGGAAGCATGACGGTGGTTTGTGTACCTGACAGGAACATGAAGTTCTGCTCTTCGAGAGAGAACAGGGAGGGGAGAGAGGACAGCAGCCGGGATTTTAAGGAAGATGATTTTAAAAACGTCAGTACCTCGTCGAGGAATGTTTGCAAGTTGCAGTCCCTCAGGGTCACACCGGCCAACTCATCTGGAGACGTCTGATTCAGGTACCCGATCCAGTACTTGAGATTTTTCAATGTGATGTTCTGGTCAGAAAAGTCAAAGTGGTTGGTCAGAGCCAGGATGTTACTGCAAAGGAGGAAAAAGGTCAATACATCTGTCTTTGTTTTAGAAAGCTCAAGCCTTGAATTCTCATTGATACTGTATGTGTACGTACCTTTGCAGACAGCTGTTGTAGCCATTGTTGGCTTTAAATCCCAGGATGGAGAAGATGGGTATGGAGGCATACAGAGAGGTGGCGCTGTTTATTATCCCCACGACAAGAGCGTCCCTCTCACAGTTGTTTCTGTACGACACAGAACGGAACAGTGGTTAATTCATTTTTAAAGGTGCAACTAGCAACTTTTTTGTCTTTAAGATGACGTTTTCGTCTATCGTGCCGTTACAAAAGCTATACAATGAGACATTCCTCATCTTGCTGTAGTTGCCTTTATCAGACTGTGGTCAGTTATGTAAGTAACTCGGCTGTCAATATAACCCATTCTCACTTTCTCGTAGCATCTTTAGCTTGCTTGCTAGCAGCAGTGTTTCCAAATAGCTGCCGGAGTTCGCTGAAGCCTCTGTCAGGCACTGGGTATTGGTAACGGCTGCCATTACTCAGCAAGCTAGACTCACAACTAGCTAATGCTATAGTCAGTGCTTGAGAGTGGTGGTAGCCGTGGTGACTTTGTTGAACTGTTACCCACACTCGACGGAGTGTGCACATTTCAGCCATGTGCGTACTCATGGTGGGTGGAGGAAGAGCACAGCCATTTTTGTAAAGTTACCTAATGCTCCTTTAAAGGTGCAGTGTGTAACATTTGGTGATATCTAGAAGTGAAGTTGCATGTTGTATTCATTGCTTCAACCTTCTGAGCAGGCAGGGGAACCCATGGAAGCCATTAATAGTCATTACAACTCAAAATATGTTTAGTATGTCCACCCTGGGCCACTGTAAAAACATGGCGGACCCCGTAGAGAGGACTGGGAGGATTGGGGTGCTTTAAGGGTGCATCATGTCTCTGTAGGGACCAGTGACACTCTGGCCTCACCCTTGACTTTGCCCCTGGATATAAGTAGGCGTTACAAAAGAAGCGTAGTTATGGGTGAAAGAGTTCAACTCTTACTTTTCCTCGCTGTAGCTGGAGAATGCAATGAGTCCTCCGAAGGCCACAGAGAGGGAAAAAAAGATCTGGGTGGCAGCATCCAGCCACACCTGGGGGGTTTTCAGCACCTCCCACTGGGGAGAGCATAGAGAAGTCACATCATTGGTCTCACCGCTTTCTGAGAGACTGACATCACATCATCTGTGGTGGCAGCAACTCACCTTAGGGGTGAAGAGGTACAACAGTCCGTCTGCAGCTCCAGGCAGAGTGGTGGCACGGATCAGGAAGATAGTCAGTATCAGATAAGGGAAGGTGGCCGTCACGTACACAGCCTTTCAGTACAAGAGATGAAAAAATATGATGCGGTGCTCAATTCTGATAGTTGGTCTTGATTCTTTGTCACCCTGTGAACTCACCTTTCCCATGGACTTGATGCCATTGATGAAACACATGTAGACAATCAGCCAGGCGCTGGCCAGACAGAGCACCATCGACCACTGCATAGAGCCGTTGTTCTCGATGTCAGGTGTAATGTTCAAGGTCTCACGGTACCAGAAGTAATTTGATGGAGTGCTCCTCTCGCACTCTAAATTGTAACCTACACATGGACAGGTGTGCGCGGGGAAGAGAATTATTGTGTTTTAAATAAGCTTTAGAAGCACAATGAGTTAGATTAAGTGAGACATGGAGGTGACATTGCATTATGCAGGCTGAAAAGCCTTTACAACCCCTTGGAAGAACATTATGCAAGTCTACAACCACATTAAACTCAAAAGGATTAGATGTGTCCATACTGGGCCACTGTAAAACATGGTGCAACATGGCTGCCTCCAAAGAACAACTTATTTCAAATGTATATGTCGAGGACTCTTTCTTGGGTAATGAAAACAACAAATGTCATGTTTAGGCTATTAGACAGTCAAAGAAACATTTAAAAGATTTTGGTTAATTTTTGGTCACTTAGATTAGGATTACATTTTTTTTAAATACTTTTTACAAATGTATAATCACCTCAATATATGAATTGCTTTTTATACTCCCCTAAAATGAACCTTTTAATGGATGTTTTCAGCAGGAGTGCGTCCTCCCTATGGGGACTGCCATGTTTTTACAGTAGCCCACAGTGGATGTACAAAAATCTGTTTTGAGCTTTAACGACAACCGAGGTCTACCATAGTTTCTCCAGCATACTAATAAGGAAAGGGTAAGGTGATGGATACGACATGTGACTTCACCAATAGATGTCACCAAATCTTACACACTCTACCTTTAAGGTCCATGCCACACTGGACCTTAAAAATGATCATTGAGCATTGATTTGAAAAAACAAAGCCATGATGAGGGCACTTTGTTCTCTCTGTCTCTAATCAAAACCTGGTGCAAACAGAAAACAATCAAATTTAATTTTATGCCGTGTTGTAACGTCTCCTTGTGCCATAAAACAATTCTGTGATTTTCCTGTTAACTTTGACCTGAAACGCCCCATGCTTCTCCGTCGCCCATTTTATATCTTTGGATTTCTATGAGTGGAGTCAAATTGCTGTGTGAGAGTTAGAGTAGTTGTTATATAGAGCTGAAATGAGAGACAGACAGACAGGCAGATGGACAGATAGGTGAGCTGTTACCTGTGCGATTGCTGTCCACTGGACAGCTGCTCCATGGCAGTGGGTTTTGAAAAGAGTTGAAGAAGTACCAGAGCACCCAGGCCAAGATGGTGTTGTAGAAAATACCCACCAGGAATGACACCATCATTGCAGCAAAGCCTGCATGTAGGAGGAGGATTGTGATGTCACAAGATATGTATATATCGTCTATACAAATGTATACTCCAGCTAACAATGGCATCAGAGCAAATGTGGCGAATGGGTTTTAGAGGCTTTTGACAGCAAACGTGGTTTATGTTGTGAAAGGGTCCAAATCTACCCACACTTTCTTTTACAGCAGGACCTCTTGCTGGGATTCAAACAAAATTCTGGATGATTTTAAAACATTTAGCTTGCACATAGACCAGTCTCTAGGAAAATATATTTGTGTTTGATCCACGAACTACCTCACAGCATTTAAGTGATTGACTTATTGTGCTCATCAACCAATTTGTGCTGACCTGTATTCTGGTTTTACAGTCAGAAGTCCAATATCAAATCCCGTGATGGCATTCGGGCACTCCTGCATATCATGCCTGTTAATTCTTTAAATCGCTGACTCATGACCATTCCTCACAGTAGTTTTATCGATTCTTACGAGTGAAGACTAACCATGACATTATCTTCTTATAAAAGAGGTATTTCCACAAAAGAGCATCAATGAACCCTATGAATTGATTTTTTACCACAGTCACGTACCTAGCCCACCCAGCATTGGCGACATAGTGGTCCAGACACCGATGCTGCCCTTGCGGAGCCTCTGTCCAATGGCTAGTTCCAGGTAGAGCAGGGGGAGACCCTCGAATACCAGGGCGATCACGTAGGGGATGAGGAACGCACCTGAGAAATGATAATCACATTCAGTGACATAATGTTTCATAGTCTTGGTTAAGCCAAAAACATTACTTGGACCTGAGCCAGACAAGGGATAATAAATGCATATAGAAGCAGTATTAAAGGTACAATGCATAAGATTTAGTCACATTTATTAGTGAAGTCGCAGATTGCATTTGTGTGATCCTCAACTTCCAAGTGACTATATTAGCCATTATCTTCATTATCTTTATGATAATGAAGATAATGAATATATAGACGCCACATCTACACTTCCCTCTTAATTTGCAATTCATTGAAAGAGTATTGACCAATAATGCAAGTTGTTTTCGACGGTAAAAAAAACAAAACAAAAACAAAAAAACATTACGTTTGTTTTTCCAGGGCTACTGTTAAACTGTAGTAATGCTACATATCCGCCAGCTTAAATGAAGTAATAACCACAGACACAGATTTGTGAGTTATCTCCAAATCTAGGTCAAATAGAAGATTTTGAGTCCAACATGTGAAGTTGGTAGACGTGCACATTTCCAGAATCGGCTGTTTACTCAACTTCACCCTGACCTGGGCCTCTCGTGGTTCTGTGGCTTTGGGTTCAAGTTATCAATGAAAACTATGTGGAAGTAAATTTTGGAATTCAGCCAACTGAGCGGAAATGGGTCGTGACGCCGGCTGTGGTCGATCAAACCGAGATAAGGCTGACTTGTGTGGACAACAGTGACAATGATGGGCCTGCTTCACTTGTTAATGACTAATGTCACTCTTATGACATTCCAGCTTTGTCCCAACATTGAAGAATCTCTCACAGCAAGTGCAAGTAAAAAAAAAAAATGGGGAAAAAGAATTTAAAGGGTGCGTCTCACCTCCTCCATATATTTGGCACAGGTAGGGAAAGCGCCAAACATTTCCAAGTCCAACAGCGAAGCCAATGCATGTCAGCAGGTACTGCACCTTGTTGTCCCATTTGGGTCTGTCCGCCTCCCCTGAGTCCTTACAGACTTTTGCACTGTCCATCCTCAGCTGGTCCAAAGGCTTTTCCAACACTGTAATTCTAACACAAACGTCAATCAGTGATGGTATTTTCGATCTGCTCCTGACCTCAGCTCAGTGGATGTCGGAGCAAACGGCTCATCTAAGGGATGTCGAGTGTTCCTTTCCTCCTCTGACTCCCCTCAGGGGGCCGTCCTCTAGTGTCCAATCAGATTCAGTTTGAAGTCAGGTATACAAGTCAAATTATTATTTTTTTTAAACATGTCAGATCCCAGCCAGTAAATGAAGGGCATTAGGCCTCATCAAGCTCTTTGTCCGTTTTTTAGTAGGAATCTGCTTCAAATTAATGGATAACCTGGTAAATGGCTATTCATCACGTGATTGTCACACAGTCCTGTGAACGATTAATGAAACTGCAGGCAAATAGAAAATAAAGGTAACTTATTTTTTATCCAAGCATAGTGAAGAGAAGATGAGAAGTAGCGATAGAGATGAAACTGGGATGAATGTGGCCCCTGAACTAGAATGAGTTCGACACCCCTGCTGCTGAAAACAAACAAACTGTGGACTGTTCAGTTGACAGTGTAACGCGCTGTATGTGCAAGTGTGATATAGTAAAACAAAATGAGTTGATATGGTGCATTAAAACAGGCATTGAAATATTCTCACTACGTTGAATTTGCTGTATGATCGTATTCAGCAATTCTTCGGGCCCCCTCACCCCATATTGAGGCCCTATATGCTTTGCCTATCCTTACTCTGCTTAAGTAAAGGGGTCCAAAAAGAGATCCAGAAAGAGGCCAGTGCACATGCCGTCCATGTGTCTCACAAGTGGCTTACTGTTTTCATGTAACCTGGCAGGTAGCGGGAGGCAGATAAGAAGGCAGGAGACTCGTCAGCTCGTTTCTTTCCTCTTGTTTGATCTCGGGCAGGAGTTTATCAGGGTGTGAGACTTTCTGTGCCAGGTAGCAGCACATTTAGTAAATGTTTGTCTTAAGGAGGAACAAACGCTTCTCGAGTGTGGTTGAATTATCCTGTTAAAATTGCCCCAAAGATATTTCAAGGTTTGGTTGCTCACCCTTGTTTGTAGATTTGTCATTTGCTTTTCCTCACTTCACTTGAATCTTTTGTTCGTAGTAACTCCTCGAAGCTCATCGTTGTCAGTGTATTATTAGATTTCAACGCCTTTGATTCTAAGCTTTGAAACAGAAGCCTTTAATGTAAAGCCTTTGATTGTCTGCGTTTGATGCACCGATCAAATAAAGCAGCTGAGCTGTGGTCATGGAATTGTGCTGCATAATTCATTTTAGAAGACTATTTTCCAAGCAAAGAAGCAAGACATATCTTCGCCTTATATTATTTCCTGTTTTGCTCACCTTTTTGTGTGTGTATCAGATTTGCTCGTGTATCTTCTGTGTGTTCACTTTTATCTGTTTCTACTTGTAGGTCTTGTAGAGGGAAGATCTCTGGTGGTGCTGCTGATACTGGTAGTTCTCGTGTGTATGAAAGAGTAGGTGTTGAATTATATATTCGACCTAAAGTCACTAAAATGTTAGAGTCGTTTATTTTTCAGACATAACATATGAAAAAAGAAATATATTTCTTTATTTCTGGCCTAGTTGGTCACCTTTGTTGGTCGATCTGTTTCTGCTTTGTCAGGAATTGTTTGGAGTAATGCTGAGTTCACTCTTCTAAGCTGACTGTTGTCAATTATACTTGGATTTCAAAACCTTTGAAGCAAAGCTTTGAGACGAAAGCCTTTCACTGAATGCCTCTGTTTACATGCCTTTATTCTATTTCATTTCATTTTTAGATTTTTGTATTCATATGAATCAATTACTTAAGATGGAGACTATAGCATTTTTCTTTATTTCATATTGTCGTCTGACTATGAGGGGATTTTAAACATGTAAAGATCAATGGGGTGAGGGTTCAATGGGGGTGAGGTTATTGATTAATATGAATAATTATGCATGATAAATAATATTTAAAAACTTGACCAAAGTATATTATTCCAAAGTGAGTTTTGTTGTATGACCGTCACAGTATCTCTAGAGGTTGTACTGTTGTTTGGTGGGTCTTGGTTATATGAATATATATGTGTATTTCTGCCTCCTGCTGGTGTGTGTGTGTGTGTGTGTGTGTGTGTGTGTGTGTGTGTGTGTGTGCGCGCATGTGCGCGTGTGCGTGCGCTGCAGTTGAAATTAAGAACTAAGACAATATAGTTTGGAAACAAATTTTAATGCACACAAAAATCATAATATACAGTAAATAAGAAATGTCATAAAAAATAATGTTACAACAAAATATGTAAAGAATTCTAGATGTTAATATGTTGTTTGCCGATGTCATTCGTATCGAATTATTTTATGAAGGAACGAGTGACTGAATTACAATGTATCTTGTTTGACTCCAAAACTTCTTGTTGTCTGTGTTTAAAAAAACAAACTAATTATTACAATGAGGAGTTTTTCCTGCAGCGAACAACAACAAGTTTACACAAAGCATACACAGGCACAATCAGACTGGGGACTCCTGCCAGAAGGAATATGGCTGCATTGATCCATGTTGGGTATGGTATCGATGCCAGGGCTGGAAAGTTCTCCTGTAAACCACAAAATAATCAAATTAGAACCCATAGGTCATAGATCACTCATTGGTGTAGTTAGCCAGTCTGTGCACGTACATAACTGGGGTCCCAAACTAAGTAGGTGAGTTCCTGCTGTGCCTGGATCACCAGGTAGAAGATTAAGATCACCAGGATGATCAGTGGACTGATGAACCTCCATGACACCTGCCAGAAGAGGTTGGGCCTGTATCCGATCATGAACTCCAAGTCCTCATTGAACCTGACGCATGACAGGATGGAGATTAAATACGATTATTAGGTTTGATTCTAAACTAGAAATAATGACAAGTTGAGTTATAACTTCATAAGGCGGCATTACACAAACTACTCTCTGCCATGTGGTTCTGTGTTCTGTTCCCTCTCTGTACGGAGAATAAGCATCGTCTTTTTCCATGACTCCATAGGCAAACATTTCCGCAACACCATCTCACTCGGGATCTGTGGGTGTGACTGGGTTTGGTTTGGTTTGGGAGACCGAGCATCTTTTCAAACACCTCTGAGTTGTCATGTCTTATCTTGCCATTGTCGACCGCCTAGCCTGAGCGGCGGGTCGCTAGGTTATTTCTACCAGAGCACATTGGGCCATGTGTGATGTTAGTGTCATGACCGCTGACACTGCAGCATCGCTCGAGCTACTTCTGAACCAGTGACGACTCGCATCCAAAGGCGACTGGCTGCTCGGGGGCGACATGCACAAACCTGTCTATCCCGTAGACGTGAACCACAGCGATCAACTCGAACAGCCCGATAGTCAGGAGTGGAACCGATCCGGCAAAGTTGTCGAATAGCGTCACCCAGTAAAACCCCGAGTTCTGTGCAAACAGGAGGGAGATGAGGAAAGAGACGAGACACGCAGTTCCTGAAACACACAAAACGATGGAGGCAGCGTCGAGTTACAACTGAGGTCAGAGAATCTTGGGTTGCACAGCTGACATGACAATACCATTGATTACCAGTTATGGCTTCTTGGGGCCAGTTTTTAGGAAGTAGATGCAGGTCCCTCAAAGGGACCACCACTCCTTCAATGTTGCCAAACAGGGTGGAGATCCCCAGGCAGAGCAGCATGAGGAAAAAGAGGACGGACCAGATCGGGGAACCGGGCATCTTGGTGATGGCCTCTGTGAACACGATGAAGGCCAGACCTGTTCCCTCCACTCCCTGCACTCAAACACACATCGGTCACAATGTTAATAAGAGCCGACAACAACAACAATAACGATCAGAGGGATATCAGACGCGTCACCTCGCTGAGAAGCTTCTGCATGCTGCAGTTTTTGATGTCCAGTCCCAGCACCACGTCAGGCTGGGAGCTGCTGAGGTGAGAGAGCGCCG
>JAFBJT010109144.1:78861-90592 GCA_016785325.1 Chascanopsetta lugubris
AGTTATGTGTTTTGTTTCCCCCCCCCCCCCCCCCCCCACCCCTCTTCCATGACAGTAGCCATTTTTGATCACTGTGCCCCCTCCCCCTCCCCCTCCCTGTGAGGAGATTCCATCACTGCATATTCTTCACCCTCCAGTGTTACTATTGATTGATTCTCCGGCTGCTGCACAAGCAAGTTATTTCATCAGGGCTGCACCGGGTAATTAAAACCACCGTCGAAGAGCCTGATTGGTCTTGAAGGTACACAAAGTGTGGGATTAAGTGACATCTAGTAGTGACCTTGCAAGTGTCACCCGAATACCCTTGTTTCACAGAATAGGCTTCCAAGCATGTAGGAGAACCTGTGATTAATAAGGCCGGTGTACTACCCTTTCTAACACAATAGGTGGCAGTCATGCATCTTGACCTTGGTGGCCAACCATGGATCAGTAAGTGAAGAAGAGGAAGAACGAGCCACTTCCTTGCCTTATGTAGCTCACAATAATAATAATAATAATAGTACGGAGGCTAATCAATTGTCAACATATTTGTTTGTTACAACCTTACTGCACCAAAATTAATTAAATTAAATGTGAAAACACACACACACACACACACATATATATATATATATATATATATAAATAAATAAATAACTTCTCCAAGTAAAGTTCTCTGGTTCACTCGAGGTCCATTTCACAAAAAAGAAATGAAAGATCCTGTCAATGTCTGTGTAATTGCAAACCCTTGCAGTCGACAAATGAAGAGAAGGTATCATCGATGAAAAAGAAAAAGAAAAAGAATTAGCGCATAAATCGAACATGGCTAAAAGATACTACAGCGTTTGCAGGGCCACTGGGGGCCAACACAAGATAGACCAGCGTCTGAGTATTTGAAAATTACAGGCTCTCCTCCTCTTCCTCCTCATTTGTCCCTGTGCACTTCCTGGACAGCCGAATTAATGTAAGTGACAATGACTGAAAACCTTGTCAACAATGGCGATCTCCAATATCTTTAATGTACCCTGGCGCGTAGCCAACGGTCATCGCATGGTCAAATCCTGCTGTCACGACACTTTGGGATCCCTCCCTCTGCAGGACTACGCTTGAACACAACTTTACCGTGAGGGACAGCAGCGATTTGGAGAATACTTCGGAAAACATCCAGGGGGTAAAAGCACTATTTGTACAATTGCATTGTGTTCTGGACCCACTCCTATAATTACCTTTTTAGAATGAGAGGTCTGCAGTCTGGACTATTTGGTATCTATGATGTCAGCCTGCCTTTACCGAGACATTCTAAACTCTGCTGAGCGGCGGAATAAGAATTGTTCATTTTAAATGTATACCTGCAGAAACGGTGCACCAAACTGTATCCTTTCACAAAATCCGACGTTGGAGCAGAGGTGTCAAACACGCGGCCTGCGGGCCAGAACCGGCCCACCAGAGGTTCCAGTTCGGCCCGCAACGTGCAGAAACAGTGGGAGCCACTGACCAGTCAAAAGACAGTGGATGGGTTGGCCAATCAAAGCAGGGCAGGGCAGAAGCTCTACGGAGCGTTTCATGGAGAGAGTGAAGACAGGAGCTGGAGCAGTGGACGATATAATAGATGCATGCTCATGTATGTGGACTATGTCAACGAAATTAAATCAAAAGGATATAAAACACTATTTCTACACCTCGAAAAATGATACTACGATCACATGCCTCCACTAGCCACTGCAGTTGCAGTCTTCATCATTTTCTTCCCCTTCCAGATTAATATGAGATCACCTTGACCTCGTTTACTAATCAACATTTAATCCTTTAATCCACGAGTCCATGTGAACTGTGATCTGAGCCAAATATGAGCGGATTGAGTCCGGCGGCCAAAAACGAGTTAGCGAGGTGACGGCGACCTTGACCTCAAAGAGAAATTGGCTCAACTCACGATTTGAATATTGTTTTCAGAAGAATGAATAGAAATACACATTAAAGGTGCAGTGTGTACGATTCTGGTCCTTTGTGTCACTTCTAAGAATATCACAAAACAATTACATACCGACATTTGCATGAATGCATAAACATCTAAATGTGTGTTTTTCCATTACCCTTAAATGAGGGTAAATAAATAAAATTAAATTAAATAAATCTACGGGGGCCGCCATGTTTTTACAGTAGCCCCGAGTGGACACACTAGACACCCTCTTTTGAGTTTTTAATGACAACTGACAATAGGTTCTCCTGCATGCTCAGAAGGGTGAGCGTGAGGTGATGGACACGACACGCGACCTCACCTCTAGATGTCACCAAATCGTACGCGCTGCACCTTGAAACTATTATTGAATGTTTCACGGTTTGAGCTCCTCATACCGGTTAAACACGACCCTGTGCCCATGTGCATTCGCTCTCCTGCTTCATTTAACTCCAGCGCCTCGGCCCAACATGCTGAAGAAGCCTCTGCTTATCTGCGTTTCTGCGTTTTGCATTTCTCTTCCCAGTGTCACGCTCCCTAACTTTTGCTCAGCTCGGCTCTTTTTTGATTTTTCGCCTTTTCTCTTCTCATTTATTCCCCTTTTCATTTCCCCCTCACTACCCTTATCGCTGCCTCTGCCTGACCACCCCTCCACCCCGCCCCACCCGCCTCTCCAGTCAAACAGCAGGTATAGTCAGCAATAAGCGCTCCCTGACATTAGCTGATATTCGACTGGGGCTCCATTAGGTCCTGCCTGTGCCAATGCGAGTGGTCGAGCAGTTGATCACAGGCGCTAATGCATGTGTGCAGTCACGCGGGCAAATGTGTGCGCACGCAAAGGCAAACACAAACGTCCCGGGCGTGCGCGCCCTTGGAGGTCTGGCCAACGTGCCGCATGCACACCTGACGTCTTCTAAAGATGGAGGAGCTGCCCAGGCTTTAACAGCCTCATCCACTTCCACACGCATCTTAAATCGCCTCTGCCAGGTCATCGATGCGCGAGGAAAAGGAGGAGTGAAAGGGGAGTCAGCTGTTCAAGTTCAAGTGTGAAAACTAAACCTGCATCGGAATGATCACATTCATCGCTGGGGGAGTGGCTTTTCACACCTCGAAGTCAAGAAAAACGGGAATAGCTCCGTTGGGCTGCGCACATTTGATTTGTTTTGGTTTCAAACGTGCAATATGGGGGCTGCATTAAAGACCAACACACTCTTCGTCACCTGTGATGGCCGCCTCTGCAAAGTCTAGGCACTGATGAGTTTGTAGCCTCAAACAGGCCCAGGTTTACACTGCAGCGCCGTGGCTGTGTACTTAGCCGGCGCAATTAACCGTTAAATATACAGCTTGGGCACAAACACATTTAATAAAACAGAATATCAAAGCTCCCCTGGAAAAACACGCACCCACACACTCGCAAGCGCGCGATACTAAAAATATAGAGAGTGGACCGACACACTTCATTAAAGTATTTAGAAGAATCAAAGTGCTACTCATCAACCCTGAGCGGCTTAACCTTTGACCCGTGCTGCTCACCGTCTCATGGCTACTCATTATGTGGGAAGAGATTGCCTTATAATGTTTGTTGACTCAACCCCCCCACCCCCACCCCCAACCCCCAACCCCCAACCCCAACCCCAAGTGGGAGCTAGGGCGAGTGCACCGAGGAGGTAATTAGTGGAAACGACGGAGAGACAAGAAATGTGGAGCCTCGCCGGATCCACAAATTATTCATGGCGGCGGCGGCGGCGTCTTCGTAGTCGTCTGAGAGGTGACGTGGAGTGAGAAGATAGAACGTGCACGTGTCGAACCCGTGGCCCGCGGGGAGGATGTGGCAGTCGTAGAAGTCGAAAGCGCACATTGTCCACGGACTCTAGTGAATTTCACGTGCCACTTTTTATGCGTAGCGATATATTCAGCGCGTTTAAAGGCGTAACGTGTATGCAAATGCATATAAGCTATTCATAAACTTATGTAAATAATAGATGAATGAATTATAATCAAATATGAGGACAGTTATTTTGCAGTATGCCAGCTAGTAATCACATTTAGTCCCACAATTAAAACCGGCCCCTTGAGAGCGACCGTAATGATGATGTGGCCCTCGGTGAAATTGAGTTTTTGACATTCCCGGTCCAACGGTAGCTTTCACAAACAGTCTGACACTCATGACTCATAGTTCTGA
Source organism: Chascanopsetta lugubris (assembly GCA_016785325.1). Lineage (NCBI taxonomy): Eukaryota > Metazoa > Chordata > Actinopteri > Pleuronectiformes > Bothidae > Chascanopsetta > Chascanopsetta lugubris. Next base: position 82,977 of record JAFBJT010109144.1, read on the forward strand.
GGAGCATTTCAGTTTCTCAAGGTGACGAGCATGTGATCAAATGCATCCACGTTGACAACCGACCCCCTGTGTTGCTGTTGCATAACGACAATGCTCTCTATCCGACACCACAATGGGATGATCATTACCCTCAGTGATTTGATCCAGGGAAGGTCGTCTTCCATTGTGGCTGCTGCTGCTACTGCTGCTGCGGCACTATCGCCTCTGATCAGGCTGTGATTGGTTGGAAAAGGTGTGTGTGGAGCCAGTGGGTGAACTGTGAAGTGCGGGGAGAAACGAAATGGACCGCTGCTCTTTTCACCTGCTGCTACTTGTTAGGGTGGTGGTGCGTCACGCTGCTGTCAGTGATTGTGTTCTCCCCTTGCTCACACATTTTGGGCTCGGGCTTCCTTTTCTTCTTCTGTTTTTAGTTTTTCTCTCCCCAAAAACGATTTATATTGACAGCGCCCACGGGTTGCTTTTCAAATGGGACTATTTCAAAAAAAACCAAAAAACCTGTGCAGTTTGAAGGATGAACTTTTAACGACCTCTGGGCGGTAGGGGGTGAATGTGGAGGTCTTTCCCTTTAAACTCAAAAAGACCCCCCAAAAAACCTCCCACCTTCAGAATAGACTGACAAGTCATACCATCGCCATTGATTAGAGACTCTGAAGTTGCAGGCGTGCGTTGTCAAGGAAGCACTATTCATCGTATTTAACCGCCTGTCCCATATAAACACAATCACCACCTTTACATCCACAATTACATGTCATGTCATTTTCAGCCGCTTACACGGAGAGCCGGGTATTTCGACCAGAGTGCATTGGGCTGTTGGGGTATGGCCAGGGACATTGCAGCCCGTCTCAAGCTGGATTGGAGCCAGCAACCTTAGCATGCACATTACATAGAGGCTTATGGCTCATACAGGCCACTAGGTGTGAATATGTGTGTATGGGAGGGTAATTGAGTAATTAACCATAAGGATATTTAACTATCTATCTATCTATCCATCTCTATCCATCCATTCATCCATCAATGTCACACTCGTTGAAAACATGTCCGAGTTGAATTCAACCCCCACTCACATCATTAATTCAACATATTTACCTTCAATTTGGTAAGATGTTTAGTCCGCCTGCAATGACCCCATTTCCTCCGTGCAAACATAGTGAACAACCTTCAGACCCTGGTGCCTGACGGCGTTCCCCACAGATTCCTGTCATCTGGGGCAGAGCACCAGAAGACAGAATCTATAGGGAGGCGCAAAATGAACATTAGTGTTGGCGATGGTTACCCAGTGCATCCCCCATGGTCCGAATCAACAACTCATCTATACTGCCAATTAGCAAACACGCGATTTGCATGCAAGCATCTGCTTCATTCTAAAGATTAGGACGAGCCGAGGCGCGTCTGCTTATACCAACCTGGATATGCGAGCGGCACGGTAGAGATTCTAAGTTGCAACGAGTGTCGTTTGGTCTGAAATGCATGTAAATTCATTGCAAAACTAATTGAGATACGTTTAAAAAAATTTTTTTTTTAAACCCAACACAGTCACATTGTAACGTAGCTTGCGATGCCGCGGCTCCAATCGCGCGTTTCATCTCAATTATCTACTTTTTCACCCCGAGCTGCAGGAAAGAATGAAGGAAGGCGAGCCAGGGTGGTGCGTGTCTTGTAGGTGAGAGAAAGAGAGGGAGGGATGCAGGGGGGGTTGTGTGATAAGACTGTGAATCTGCATATCAAAGAGGGAGCACGGGGGGAAAATGTGAAAAAAAAGTGTTATTGAGAATATGTGGCAAAGCAGTTTGAAATGAAATCCAATGGGGCCGAGTCATTGTTCTGCTGCAAAGACAACTCGGCGGATTTGATCTGAGCAGCGAGCACTTCAGTGGGATGACGTGGAGTCGTACACATGTTTAATTCGAGGTACACAGAGTCAAGTGTTCTACTCCTGTGTGCTTAGTTTGACTGATGAACCACACCCGGGGAAAAAAAACTAAAAAAACAATTTGCCTATTTAATATTTCTATTTGATCAAGCTCATAAAAATAAAAAAGCACAATGGGCATGCATTGCAAAATGTATCCCATTAAAAAGGTGCAGTGTGTAAGATTTCAGTCTAAAAATATGACAAAACAATTACATACAGACATTTTCAGAAATTTATAATCACCTAAATGTTTTATGTTTTCCCCCATTACCTTTAAAGGTGCAGTGTTGTAGAAATACAATAACAAAACAATTATATGGACATTTTTACAAGTGTATAATCACCCCAAGCTATGACTTGCTTTTTACATAAACCTAAAATTAGCCCTTTAATGTATGTTTACACCAGGAGTGGGTCCACTTTTTTATCTTTAATGGCGACTGAGGGCTAACATGGGTTCTCCTGGATACTCCAATATGCAACTTCACCAGTAGATGTCACCAAATCTTACGCACTGCACCTTTAAATGAACCCATCAATATATAATTTGCATGAAGAGGGGGTCCGCCACGTTTTCACAGTAATGGACATACAAAACACCTTCTGAGCTTTAATGACAACTGGAATCGACCATAGGTTCTCCTGCATGCTCGGAAGCGAGAGGGTGAGGTGATGAATGGATGCAACATGCAATTTGAACACTTTTTACACACTGCACCTTTAAGTGATAAATAATGCCCCCCCCTTCCTTTTTGCATCATATTGCCTGCTTCTCTCCGACAACTGCAGAACCGAGAGCAGGGGGCTGTTGGGTTGTCTAAAATGCTATTTTGCGCTTGGTTTCAGATGCATTTCTCCGCCTCGAGACATGTGTGTTATTTATCAAAAAAGAAAAAAAAAAATAGAGCCACATCAGCCTGGGAGTGCACTTTGCCCGTCATCTGCACATAATCAGCGCCGTCTCCCAACTGCAGGGGACATGGTATGTACAGCTGAGTGTGCATCTGCCCCATTAGTATGGACGTTTTCCTGGCTCGGAGGAGCGGGTGGCAAATTGCGCAGGTGTAGTGAAAATGAAGGGGGGGGAGAGAGAGAGAGAGAGAGAGAGAGAGGGAAGGAGAATATTCTGTTGCTGGGTGTTTTAGACAGCAAAGGGATAAATGCAGCCGCTCCTGATTTACAATCCAACTTTGCTTTTCCCCATCCCCTCTTGTGCGTGATCGTTTTTTTTTTTTTTTAGTAGATGGAAAAAAAAAAAAGGTCTGTGAATTTAAGAGGCTGTGCTAAAGGGAGCAGCTCTCCATAACACGAGTCCTGAAGCTCCAGTAAACGCCTCGTCAGCATTATGGCCAAATAACTTAAGCGCCGCGTCATTACGCGGGGATGCTATTCATTACACGCGGAGGCTGGACCAGCACGACGCAAAAGGCGGAGCCAGACAAAGAGTAAACATGTCCCGTGCTAAGAGAGAACAACATAGTGGGTCAATCGAAGTGGGCGGGGCTTCAGTAGGGGGTGTGGCCTTAAAGAGAGGCGATAACACTGAGTACTTTCAACAGAGGATAGAGGGCTGAAGAAATGGGCGGTGTGAATCAATCCATCTATCCTTCCATCCATCCATCCATCTTATTGGCCATCAAGCCAGTCTTATCTTGAGTTATACCAGACCTGGGGATTTCACAGGGTCGAGTGCCAGCTGCACTGTTTTATACGTTAAGCTAGAAAGATTCGATTGAAACTGCCAAAATATGCTTTTATTTTGAAATCAAATGAAATGCTTCCAGTGTGTGAGATTCTGCCATGCTCGACGTCTACATGACCGCAGCAGCATTGTGGCGCAGGCGGATCGGGCAGAGATTATCACGTTCTCAGTGGGGTTTCTCAGCCTTTCAAAATAAAAGTCCCACTTTTAAAGATCACCCCCGATTCGATTCCAGGCCATCTTTTCAAATGATTGTATTTCTGTATCTCTAAGCATGGCTCCAGTCTGTCTTCCACAGAGCTTTCTATAAAGATTGACAGACCTATTTCATGAGGTGCCTTGAAGCATTTTGTCAGAGCCGTAGAAAATGGTTTGAAATCTTGTTATTTACTTTTTGCAGTATCTCAGTATCTTCTATGTTTTGGGGGGGGGGGGGGGGGGCTAAATCGGGGGGGGGGGGGGGGGGGGTATAAGACTAATCCAACTGCTGGATTGTTTTGAAATATGGGCCAATATACATCTGTCTGAGAAGAACTGCAGCCTCCACTGGTGATGGATGCTGGGTGGGACCGGAGAGACCCTATATTCCTTTAGGTGTGGACTTCCACAGAGCACAGGTCATGACCAAATACGGCCTCATCGCTGAGGCATGCTTTCAAAAGTAGGCATGAGTAGAATGTCTTTGTCTTCAAACAATGAAATTGAATTGCGTTTACACCTCAGATCCCTCATATCTTCTTTAGCGAAAAAAAAAACAAACTCGTTTGACTAGTTCAAACCTGCAGTGTCTCTACGTAAAAGGCCGTCGGAAGCCTGGCTTGAGCGTTAATCCCACTAGCCGGCGCAGTTTGAGGTAACCCACAGTGTCGAGTGTTTGGAGCCAGGGGACCCGCTGTGATCTGTGCTGTTTAAGGGCAAATGGATCAAGTCCCCTCTGGTTTTAAAATCCTTAAATCGCACCTTTGTTTTATCAGTCCAGCTGTGCCATGTTTGGTTTCTGAGATGGACTTTCCTACCGGTTTAGCCACTCCCACCTTAGGGGGGAGTCTCAGTCTCGCACGTCCAACATTCCTACACATTCTCTTAAAACGAAACGATTGAATGTTGTGCCACGGGGCTCAAGTCTCAGTTAGTTAAGTCAGATCTGTGTTGATTGGACTTTGGTCTAATCTATCCATCAATCAATGAATCACTCTATCTAACTGGACCTTATTGGATATTTCTAAACAGGAGTCAATCATATTGATACATGCGAAGCCCCCCCCCCCACACACACACACACACACACTTCCCTCCCTCCTCTTGTGACAGCTAAGGACATCTCCACCCTTCAAGGACACACACAGGCATATCAAATGACAACTGATCGATTACCCGCATCCAAAAAAAACTGCAATTTAGACCAATCTAATATAGAATAAATTAAAGGAGTTACGCAGGTAGAATAGTAAAAAACAAAAAACAGGCCCTGAAGAGGGCGCTCAAACACTTTTTTCACATGCTGCTGAAACTCCCTGTTTCGGTCTAATTGAATGAATGTGGCGGTTAGAGAGGGCGGGACGCTTCCTCCATCAGCTAGGGGCAGTTGACCAATCACATGAGACAATAGACCAGCAGGGACCAATCCGAGCGGACGTGGTCCATGGCCCACTTTTGGGTCGCAACCCACCAGTTGAGAACGGTACAATGTACAAGTGCAATGCGGTCTTAACATATGAGAATCTCAAAATATGATTTAATGATATTAAAAAAGGGACACTTTTTAGAACATATGACCCCAACAGTAAGTCAAATAGACTTTGTTTCATCTTCGGAATAAAGCAATTTGAAAATAATTATGTGTAAATGTAGCTTGCAAATTTCAGCCATAAGAATATAAACAGAGGAATCAATTGCAAAAAAAATAAAAATAATAATAAAATCTATTCAATTGAATTCTACAAGAGATGTAAGTAGCATGCAGTGGGACACCCTCCTTCATTATAATACACTTTGCACCGTTCTGACCCCCCTGACCCCCGGCATTGTGGCCTTTCAGGCAGGGATGATGGAAAGTGAAAGGAAACGTGTCGACATGTTTACCATGATGAGACAGGAAGTCAAAGCAAACAACGAGAGAGACAGGAGAAGATAGCATGAGATACACATGTTGTTCTGCGCTCGCTGTGTCGGTGCATAGATAGACCCTCATCATCTCGCCCATGATTACACCAGCATCCTGCCTCAAACACCACAGGGACTTATCAGAGGCAGCCAGCTTTTCACAAGGCTAAGAACTGCCATGGGATATGTCTCAAGCCTCTCTCTCTCTCTCTCTCTCTCGCTCTCTCTCTCATGTACACACAAACACACCTGAGCAAACACTGATGCAGGACACCTGACGGCAAAACCCAAAGAACTGGCTGCTTGGAGCAGCTCCGGCGCTCCCCTTGGAGCCCAAAACTGTTCAGAGACCGTAGTTGCTGCACATGATTTGTCTTCAGAGACAACACGTAATAAAAAATGGAGAGGGATTTGAAAGGGTAAACAAATGGGAATAAATCCTCGTGTGTGTGTGTGTGTGTACGTGTGCAAATACGCATTACTGCTTACCTGAAGGTCATTTGGAAGATCTGTCCCAGGTTGACCTGCTGGCTTTTGTTGTTGTAGCCGTGCAGCATCTCGCCGAACAGGGTGTCATTGAAGTGGACGTCCTGCCGTGGGCATTTCGATCCCTCACAGTTGTCCGACAGTAGGAGGCAGGAGCGGCCGTCCCCTGCCATTTTGTACTCCTGCACACACCTGCAGGTAAAGAAAGAAGGAAAAGAGCTGTCAGTGCACAGTGTGATGTGTAATGTATGTGGCTGTATGCACTGTATAGGGGCCAGGGGGTACGTTGCAATATGCATCACTGCAGACAGGACGCCAGATACTACAAGACGAATTGTTGGCGCGGTGGTTGGCGATAAGGCGGAATGCAAAACAAGAGATCTGAGAGGCCGGCACAGGTTGAGTCTCAATAAAGATGAAGGCTTCTTGTAATCTGATAGAAAAATACTGTGAGGAATAATATGCATAAACAGACAACAATCAAATGCATGTTTATCTATCAAATAACAGTCTACCTACACAAATAATGATAATAATATTGGCAATATCAACAATATCATAAGAAATAATAGTAATAACAACAACAACAACAACAATAATAATAATAATAATAATAATAACAATAATGATAATATAATACATAGAACACATAGAACACAATTCAATATGTACTGAGATTTTAAAATAAATCAAGACCAGTAAAATATATTGGAATATGTGAAGAAGAAAAAATATCTTCGAATAAGATTACGAGAGTAATACATTGTTTAAAGATAACTTTGCATCACAATAGTACGACTTAATTCTTGCAATTTCATTAGGAAAAAAAAAAATCAATGTGTCTTTAATACTCCATTGTGCACATGCTTATTAACTTAATACCAGAGGGGGTTTGGCAAAAAAGCTCATTACATCAGCACAATGGCATATTTGCAGCTGATGATGTATTACTGCAGAGCGGACATGAGCACTTTATTGCAAACAGTTCCAGCAGGGCACTGATCAGAAGACTATAATCAGTCAGAAAGTATCATAAATTCTCCATTAAACCACACCGTCATCAATAATCAGCCTCTCAAGGTTGATCATCTTTAACAAAGACATCTTACCTCTCAGTGAAACAACCAACTGCGGATCGAACACATGGTAAAACAGAAAGTGCACTGCATTATATTTTTATGCATTCGTTTTACAGTCTCGGGACAAGCCATTAAATACAATCACATTCAAACACTGTAGACCGATCGATACGAGGATCAATCAGGGACTGACGCGCGCTATTGTGCATATGCACTCATCCAAAAGTGAGTCCGCTCGATTACACCGAAGACGTCGGGCAAAGTGGATGTTGCAAGTGCCTGCTCAAGGTGCTGTAAATGAAACTGATGCTCTGCAAGAATTATATATATATAT
>JAFBJT010109145.1:0-13667 GCA_016785325.1 Chascanopsetta lugubris
CTCTTTTCCCTCCTTCTCCTTCTCCCCTTCACCTAGGAGACAAAAAAAAAAGGTTTCGTCTTTTCTCTTTTGGCAGAAACACAGTGTTTTCTCTCGCGAGAGATACGGTCTCCACTTTCATACCCATTTCGGACTCTGTTTTTTCTGCCTCCCTCTCTCCCTCGGGTTCTCGTCCTCTCTCGTCTTCCTTCTTTCCATTCTCTGCTTGTTTTTCCTCTTCTTCAGTCGCTCCCTCTTTGCTTTCCTGTGTGGGGCGGTCATCGCATCATTAATCCATCAGAAGAATCACGACAGTTAGGAGACATATGAACTTCCATTTGTTTTTGGATAATGATTTCAAAATTCGAAGATTTTTAAATAAGCCAATTCCTTCACTGAAATAATATGAGGAGCCATGTGAAACCTGATTATATAGTTTAACCAACATGCATCGCACCTTGGTCTCTTTCTTCTCTTCATTTGATTGGCTGTCGCTCTTGTTCTCGTCCGTGTTTTCATCTGGGGTGAACAGAGAACACAAGCCAGAAGTTGTCTGATGTCTTTTCGCCAGTTTTTGAGTATGTTCCGAGAATGTGCATGTGTCTTCGTCTTACCCGGTTTGTCGCCCTCCTCCAGCCCAGTTCCTGCAATGCCACTTCCCTCAAGGCCGTACAGAGGGTCCTGACGACCACTGACTCTCGCCGCCTCCTCCACCCGCCGTACGTGGGCCTCGACCAGCGCTGCAGGGACTTCCTCTTTCATACGAGAAAACTCCTCTGAAATGCACACGGGGATTGTGAGGTCGTGATTTCACGGTGTTGATTTGCATGAACAAATAATCGAAAACACCGGAAGTTCAAACTAATCTCGCATCTTTTTACCCAGAGCAGATTTAGCGGCAGCGGAGGCCACGCGTGGGTCAACGACGGAGGCGAGGAAGGCCACTGTGCTCATGACAGGGTTTCCCGCCTGGCTGAAGGGTACTGGCTGGAAGGCAAGTGGTCCCAAAGTGGAGGAGGTGTCCTCCAGGTAGGGGTCTTCGATGGGCAGCCGCAAGAAGTGTAGGATACACTCGTCCTGTGTACGACTGCCAACGTGTTCTGACACTTTGTTCCAGTCGTCCTTGTACATTTCCAAACCCTGAATAAGAGACAGACTAGATTTAGCTCCGCATCCACATGGGATTTATTTTTCATGAAGATAACGACGCGTGTTCATTGTTGAATTGTTACGAACCTCAAGTAGTAGTAGTGTTTCTTGTTCTGTCCAATCCCTCATGGAGCTCGCTGCACTCTTGCTCTGGGGAAAAACAAAAACATTACCGCTGCTTTACTCAGGTGAAAGAGACCTTCATGTTTTAAATCACAAAAACAAAACAATCATTCCTCTATCCACTCTGTTAGACTCGTACCTTTATAGAGCCAGTCTTCTTGCTGTACATGTCAGTCCGCAGCCCAAAATTTTGCAGATCTGCAGGTTTATCTTTCACTTTCTCTGGGAATGACATTATCGGCTGGGTGGCAGGAGTCTAAAACACACAATAACAGAACATCTACTGTAAAATATCCTGGAATGTGTGTGCGTTAATGTGTGTGTGTGTGTGTGTGTGTGTGTGTGTACCTGAGATGTCTTGGGCTGTAGGGGCACCAAGCTGGAGGGAGTATCTGCCAAAACATGAAAATGGGAGGTGGGTGGAGGTCCCATAGGAGTGGGCCGGCTCTCTGAGTCCACTTGGTAGTTGATCAGACCCCACTGCTCCAGGAAGGCATGGACTCTGGGAGAAGAAGCAAAACTTTTTTCTTCACAGAGAGTGAAACATGCAACCTTTGCCTTAGTTTGAGATGTAGAGGAAGAAGTTAGTGCAATCAACCGGGAGGGGGGGGGGAGTGTTCCCAACTATTTCAATCTGAGTCTGAGTTGGAGTTATTTGACCCAGGAGTGAGTGCTTATTGAACAACATTACGTTGCACATTATGACCCAATGGCACCCAGGAAAGACACAGATCCAGATTCTGTTCGTCACATTCAGTCCCCACTCACCTCATGATAGCGCACACGTCTCCAGCCAAGTTCCTGCGGCAAGCGGTAGAGGTGAGGTACTCCTGCGGGTTCAGTCGATAGGTGTCAATCATGAAATTCCTGTACGCCAGATAACTGCCAGAGGATAGAAGAGGACACAAACGTCAGATAAAACAAGTACCCACATGTTGCTTTTGTAAACATGTGTCAATATCAAGGACACCAAACACTTACATTTCGGGTGTTTTTGATTTGTTCTTTCCATTGAAAAACTCTGGCAGGGCTCTGCGCTCGATGGCGTGAACGCTGCATGGACAACAACATAATCAGTGTGATCAGCTCAACAAAACCTGTACAGCTCTTTTTTTTTTTTTTTTACTTCTCCAGTCACGTAAAAAATGCCCAGTTATTTTAACAAAAAGAAAAACTGACTTCACAGTTTAGGTCTCCATTATTATTCACCATTTTTAGGTGAAAGGATTTGTATCCAGGTTTTGACAGCTGGTGTTGTTAGTCCGTCCCTCCTCCCCTGCCCAACACCAAACACCAACACTAAAAGTAGGACTTAGTGTGGAAAAATGCTGATACGTGAGCAAGCTTCATCGTTAAACCATTAACACATGCTGAACAGAATCACAAAAGGTTGCTGCCCACAAATATCTCACACACAGCATAGAGAAAGAGAATGAGAAAACAGAGAAAGACGGTGAGCCTATATTCTACATACTGTACCTTTAACAAACAGACAAGGGACATCCCTGACGTTAGTGATAGGGGGAAAAAAATCAAAAAGTGTTCATCTAACCTGTTGTAGTCAAACCAGGCAGCATAGCTTGGGATAATGATGTGGTGAGTTTGCTCAGTCACGTTGTCTTCGTGAAGGTCCGAGCCTTTCACCGGTTCACCCTTCACACTCGGGGATCCTTCCTCCTCCTCCTGTTAAGACACACAAACTTAAAACGATGATACGGCTTGTGTTTTGCAAGAGATCGGTCTCTTTCATGACCATACCTTCCCTGTAGTCTCCATTGACTCATCCTCTTGCTCATCTGTAAAAATCACAAAGACAATACAAGTGGATATAAAACAGAAATTGAGCAGAGGATTTACTCAAAGTCCCTCAAAGTATGTTACAAATTCTGTACATTTAAATTCTCTTAAAGATTTATCCCAACAAAGATAGTCCCTCTTCTTGTTACAATCAAGTTTGATATTGGTGACTTCCTATTTCTATTGGCAGTTTTGATTTGATTTGATTGGTTTATTGTTGTTTTCATTACTCCGGAGTGGGTCCTCTTTGCAAAGGCTGCAATGAGGCACCATGATTGCACAGAAACCAAGAGTGGACTAAATCGACATGTTGAGGAGTTTTAATGAGAAAATGGTCAATAAACTAAATATACGCTCACCCATATCTGTTCCTCCTTTCACTGGGGTTGAATCAGAGTCTTTTTTAGTGTTATCTGAAAAAAAATGTGAGGGTCACTCAAAGGTCACGTTAAACATCTTCATGTTGATTGTCATTCAGTTATTTCGATTCATATTTTGCAGATAAGCAGACTGGTGTACTTGTCTTTGCTGGGTTTCCTTCGTCCGACGCTGGAACAGGTGAGGCTTCATCTAAGTCCTTACTCAGCTCCTCCTGTTCCTCCTCCCTCTGACCTCGTTTGGACTTGGTGTATGGGGTTGTTGGTCTGTCGGAGTGATCATTATTAGCTGTTATCTTATCTCTGGTACAGATGATCCGAAACAAAAACACACGATGCATCACATTGGTATTAAAGGTGTAGGATGCGTATGTGTAGCTGCCGACCCTTTCTTGGTGTTCTTCTTCTTGCTCTCCTGAGGTGGGGGGGTGGGTGAGGGCGATGGCGAGCGCTTCCTCTTCTTGGCACTGCCGGGCTTCTTGTCCCGCCGCTCGTCAGGCGTGGTCACCTCATCGGTCAGGGTCTTGGCGGAGATCCTCTTCCTCTTGGGGCAGCCCTCGCCCACCTCATAGTCCTCCTCATTCATCCACTCGTTGTACTGGTCCAGGTCTAAAATCCACTTGGCGTGAACCTGTGAACAAAAACTCTCTATTATGCACCAAATACTGAAAAGTTGCTATAACACCCCTGAGTGAAAGGTCAGGAATATTTCCCACAGTGTAGTTTGTGGAAAGAAAATGCATTTAGAACATTGCTCAAAATTTGACATTGAAAGGTGTAATTCTAGCAAAGAATGAGACCTTGAATTAGCATAAAAAGCAGGTCTCCTCTGCGGAGGCTGCCACGTTTCTAACAGTAGCCCGTACTGGGAAAACGACATACCTTTTGAGCTTCACCGACAAAATGAAGGCTACCATTGTTCTCGACATGCTTGGAAGGGACGGGAGACACTCTTGTGCGTCGGTGAATATGTCTCCGGGTGATTGTGTTGGCGTCTGCACCCGTGAAATTGATCTGTTGATGTAGCCTTACTGCACAGTACGAAAAGAAGTGAATTACCTTCCTTGGTTTTTCTGGGCTGGGAGGATCCTCCACCGCAGCTTCAATCTCACTGGCAGGAATCCAGGTGTCATAACTAGGAAGTGATGAAAACAAGGTAAACGGCCAAGTGATGGGAATGATGAGATAACTGAGCTTATAAAACCAGTGCAGGTAAGACAATGTGACTAAATCAAGGCAGGAAGAAGCTCCGAAAATACAAAAGTAGCAGATAAACTCTAATGTGTATAAACTGTGCAGTGATTTTCCGATAAGATGGGATGACAGTTTGGTATATAAGATATTGTGTCGGTAATGTGGTTGTATGGCAGCTCAAAACAAACCTGTCAGGATAATATCCCCAGTGGAGCAACACTTGTTTATCCCTCTTCATTACAGGACGCACCCACTCCTCTGGACAAAAGAGAGCATTTCAAATCAAAAAGTGATTTAGTTGCAGCTGATTCACAACAAAAACAACCAGATGGTGTGTCAGAAGACAACATGTGAAAAACCTCACCTTCCTCCAGACTGGTAGGGATAGGCACAACAACGTGGGAGCTGGAGGCTTTATCCTCAGTAACTGAGCCCTGCAAAACAATTTCAAAGCAGGGACTCTCTACGGTGGCCCTCATGTTGCACCACAATATGTTTATAGTGAACTGAAGAATTTGTGAAAATGACCAGCAAACAGATCAAGTAATTTCCGCAAACTGCAATTTTTAAAGAAAACCGGAGAACCAACCTGATGCCTTTTGATGATGTCTTTGAGTTTACCAAGCAGTTTTGGTTCAATGTCCGAGCTCAGGTAAATAACAGGCCGAGTCAGGCAATTATTCTGAAATGAAGACACAGTGATTTGAATACATCCTCACAGTCCCCCAAACTTGTTCCCAAGCCTTCTAAAAAAATATGGCCTTTTTTTAAGTGTGTGTTAAAAGTGTGACTTCACTGAATCCATTCCAGTTGTTTATTATGTGGAACTGATGATGAAAAATCTTATCTTACCTTGTGAATTATGAACAATAATTGGATAAAGGAAAGATAGTTATGCCCCTGGTTCTACTGAAGTACCAAAAAGATAAAAGGGAAAAACATTGTGCTTGTGTGCAGGCCTCTCCTCGGGGCTAAGCCCTTCCGTCTTTAAATCCTAGTGACGTCCCTGATATAAATCATTACATCTTAATCGAAAAATCCCATAGGTAAAACAATATATTATCTACTGTTTCTGTTGGGTGCTGTGGAGCTCATCAGATCAGGAGAGCTGGAGCATATTGTGGTCTTAAGTGGAGGACTGATGAAGGAGGATTTACTGGTCAAGTCACGTGACTCTGTGCCCATCATCATTTCAAACTATCAGTAAGTAAAAGCTCGAGCAGCTTGATGCTCAGACATTTATGATGTAACAACTGGAGACAAGTAAACATAGAGCTGTGGTAAACAAAACCTGGCACCTGCAGGAGCTCAAGGTTAATAAATAATCAATGAGAGTAAACAATGGGAATTGGAAAGATACTGATGGAGTTTGTGGAGTGAAGCCATGTCTGAATTCTTTGATGTTGGTTGATGCAGTACATATCAAAAGATTTGCAGAGGACCTTTCTATATGTTTTTAACAAAAAAAAAAAAAGGAAGAACTCTTGGGGCAAACTCACCTGCACCAGTGACTTCTCGATGGTCATGAACATCTCCACATTCCGGTCCATCCTCGACGGGTTCTGGAAGTCAAACCTGCGCCTACCAGGAAATTAGACTGGAGTTACACACGAAACAGTAACATGACTAAAATCCTGAGCACTGGGCCAATGCACAAAGATCTCGATCACCTTTTCTAAAACATTGAAACTGCTGGAAAAACAGTCTTACCATCCTTGGTCACTCTTGAATTTGTAGGCAGCAGCCAGGATGTGGCAAAGAGCGCCCCCTGACTTGAAGTCCAGGAAACATTTCATCTGCAAGCACAAGCAAGACCGTTTCAAATTGGGGGAAAGCGATACAATAACAAAAGAATACTATTTTTATAACGATCAACGCATTCTCACTGTGGATCTCTCTGCAGGCTGTGGCCTCACTTTGAGCGAATTACTCAAAAATAGTTTATATTGCTCATATTTTCATGTACAGTAATGATCTGACTCTGGGTGCAAAGACGATGGCTGGTTTGATGATGAGTTGTCAAGTTGAATTGGCCTGGTGAAGCCTGCCAATGATGCAACTGTTTGAAATTGCTTAGTTTGATTTCAGTGGCAGGAAGAGTGTGATTGCGTTTGTGCCGGTGTGTGTACGTGTGTGTGTGTGTGTACTTACAGGCAGTTTGGTGAGCGGAGGGTTGCTGACATGTCGACCGAACACCTCCTCCTGGAACTGGAGCAGCTGTACCACCAGGCTGGACAGGGACTTGTTGGTGGGGGGCTCAGCCTGAATGTACTGAGAAGGGCACAACCAACACAATGAAATGAACAGCTGAAGGCAATGCGCGCACACACACACACACACACACACATGCATACTTGTGTCTATCAAATGCCACCGACTGACTAAATACCTTAAATACTGCACATGCACACACACACACACACTTCCTAACATTTAAAACACATTTTTAAGAACGTTAGGCCAAATATAGGCTCAGTTGCTGAGGAAGGCTGATATTTGGCAGTTTGCCAATTATTTGGTAGGCATTCATTTTTGTTTGTTTGTTTGTTGAAGCCAATTTCAATGTTTTTATATAAATTGCACATATCGATACTTCCATTATCATTGGAAATGTATATGAGTAAAACTGAAAACACTATGATGTCAAATGTACATCATAGTGTTTTAATATTTTTGTAAATGTACATCAACCCCCCCTAAAATGGTTAATTGACCCAATAAATCCAAAGGAGTATCGGTATCAGCCCTGAAAACAGTGATCAACTACAGAACTGTTGTTGGAGCTGCTCAGTTTCACCGCTGTGAGTGTGGAACAGCGCTGAGTAAAATGTGTGATGTGTTACAATGAATGGGGGGGGGGGGGGGGGCGTGGGGGGGGGGTGTCGTTCATTCTTATTACTATTTCAATGGTTGTGTGGTTAATACCGGGCTGTGTTCCAATATATAAATGTACGGTATTCGTTGGCATGTAGCTGCCGGGGCTCAGTCTGGCGGCGGACGCTTTCTCCGTTTCTTCAGTGAGCTCATCGCGCGCCACACAGCCAACATCTGGATCTGAGCTGCAGCAGCGTTAGCCCGCTAGCTAACTAGCCCGCTCGCTAGCTGCCCGCCTGCCTGCCTGCCCGGCTCGTGCCACCCCGTTTTTTTTCCTTTTTCCTTTTTTATTTTATTTTTTAACAACACTACATCCTCCCAGATCTGGCGGTGAACCGCTTTCGGGGTCGGTTTAGCTTCTACGTCGCCCGGGGAAGCCGCTGCTCCTGCCTACATCCGGCACAGCTGCTTGCACAGCATCCTTTTGTATCCCCGGCTCGGCTGAATCAAACAGCTGGACGCTGAGCAGCGGCGGCGGCAGCGGCGGCGGCAGCGGCAGCGGCACCCTCCCTCCTCTCTTTGTCACTGCCTCTGCCCAGTAGGTGAGAGCACCACATTTTCAGCCTGCGAGATGTCCGCCTCCGAGTATGTGGTTAGAAAACATGCACTCGGTACCTTTTTGTAATTCTTCCCCAGCCAGACGCGGACATTATCAAACTGGGAGACGGTATCTGACGCTTCGAAATATTTTACATTCGGGCCGCCGTCTTTCTTCCGTACCGCCATCTTTGCTTGCAGACAGCCAGTCGACGTCGCCTGCCACCCGGTGGCCGAATAGCGGTACTACAGCGCCTGGACTGCGCCGCACTGTAATGATTAGTCTTGAGCAGCAGGGGGTAGAGTGGTGCAGAGGATGTTTTATGCTCGAGCAGGGAGTGATACTTAAACACGAAACTAGCAGTTTATGAATATATTTTATTGTAAATGCCAGATGTAAAGTTAATGTTCTTCATGAAATAGACTTTATTTTACTCATGGTGAACTGTGGTGATGGGAAAGGCACTCTCATCCTTAAGTTATAAAACAATATCATGCAAATTAAGTCAAACTCTCATCATCAAGGTCCAGCGTGTAAAATCTATACATGTATAATAGATTAACAATGTTTGATGGCTGTATAACCACCTCAGTCTATATGAATTATAGCGTACATTACCATCCAATGAGCCCTTTATATTTACACCAGGCCAGATCCTCTCCATGGAGGCCGCCATGTTGCACCTTTATTTTATAACATTAGTCAGAAAAGACACATGAATAAATTATTTATGTATTAGATTGGCATCGCTGGTGTGTTATCATCACACGTTTAAGCACAGTTGTCTATTTGATTGTATGTATTATCATATTTCTTTCACTGTCATAGTTTTCTATCTTTACTGATTGGTATACCCATCAGGCCACACCTGGCACAACAATCATCATGTTGACAATAACGATAATAATAATAATAATAATAATAAGAGTAATAATAAGGTGACATGAAAATGAATCACCAAACAGTGAAGCCAAACAGAGACCCAAACGAATTTAAACATAAAACAAGATTCGAAATACAAAATTCGAACACCTCACACAGACCGTACCTTGCTGGTCAGCGTAAACTTTTCTCCACATCGTGTTCCAATATGGCCTCCATTTAGTGATGAATGAGAGCATGATTAATATGTGTCTTAGCATGAGACCAGGCCTGACTGGACAAAGACCGAATGGCATGTGGTCTGCCTCCTGTAGGCCCGCCTCCTGTAGGCCCTCCTCCTGTAGGCCCGCCTCCTGTAGGCCCGCCTCCTGTAGGCCCGCCTCCTGTGGGCCCGCCTCCTGTAGGCCCGCCTCCTGTGGGCCCGCCTCCTGTTGGCCCGCCTCCTGGGACTAGACGCCGGCGGAGCCTGCGGTCGCTCGGATCCGTCATGCCTAACTCCTCCTACTTCCTGGTTCATCCGAAAATGGGTGGAAAGAGGCGGAGCACAGGTAGAGCTGGGCGCAGGCCCGTGCTGCTGCTGCTGCTTTAACATGGGAGTCTATGGGGACTGAGCCTCTAGTGGCCACTCTGTGAAAACACAACAATGTCACTTGTGCTGTTTTTGGAAACTGGAGTTTCAATGTTTAAAAGCGTTTCACAACTGGAGGCTGTTGCGCAAATATTTGCTCTCAAACAGTGAAAGGCTCTGAATGAGGCAGACACACACACACACACACACACACACACACACACACACACACACACACACACACACACACACACACACTCACTAACAACTGAGATTAGGAGAGAAAGTGAGCCAAGATTTTTTTTTAAACGGGTTAAAAGTGCTGACAAGTGAGATAATAATATTATATATAAACATATAAATATATATATATAAGTTCTAGTACTTCACAGTGAGGAGGCAGGCAAACAGCGCTCTCTGTTGGTGAGCTTCGGTACTGCAGCCTCAGCTGTGCCCTCAGGTAACTCAGCATGAACTTGAGGACAGAGATAAGAAAGTCTTAAAATACAGACCATAATAATAACAACAGGAAGTGGCATCAGCTCTGTAAACAAGGACACAAAGAACAGAGGGAATCAACGGGTCAGAACCACAAACAGGTGGAAAACCTGCTCACACGAAGAGCCAATGAGAACACGTCCTTATAAAAACACACGGTGACGTCACTGACCAGAGGTCTGATTTAGTCTCCTCTACACCTGATTTATCCAATACTACTACTACTATTATTATTATTATTATTATTATTATGAATTATTAATTATTATTAATTATTATTAATTATCATTACTGTTGTTATTGTTATCATTATTATTATTATTATCATTATTATTATTGTTGTTATAATTATTATGATTATCATTAATACTACAAATACATGAATGAAGTGTGAAAGTGTGTGTGTGTGTGTGTTGGTGTGTGAGTGTGTGTGTGTGTGAGGGAGAGGAAGAGAGGGAGGGAGAGAGAGAGAGAAAGAGAAAGTGAGTGAGAGTGTGTATGTGCGCGAGAGAGGGAGGGAGACAGAGAGAGAGAGACAGAGAGAGAGAGAGAGAGAGAGAGAGAGAGAGAGCGAGAGAGAGAGAGAGAGCATTCCTCCACAGCTCCAGGGTGATGAATGGTGAAACCCTGCCCCTCAGAGCAGCTCCTCTCTCGGCTGCAGCTCCTCTCCCTCAGTCGCTGTCTCCTCCTGCAGCAGCAGCAGCAGCAGCAGCAGCAGCAGCAGCAGCAGCAGCTCCTCGCCTCCTCAGACATGGACCCCTCCGCTCTCTGACTCCGTCTCCCCCCTTTCCTTCCAACCCACCCCCACCCTCCCCCCTCCCCCTCCTCCTCCTCCTCCAGCACCACCGCGGTTCGAGTCCCGGGATCTAAACGCATGGGGATCTAAACTTTTTTTTTTTTTTCCCCCCCCAAAGACTTGTTGAGCTCCAGCTCAGAGGACCGGACCCTCGCCCTCTGCTGTGGCCCCTCGTCGCTCTCCGCTCTCCCTCCTCATGCGCGGGGGGACGCCATGGCCACTCCGAGCGCGCAGCAGCAGCAGCAGCAGCAGCAGCAGCAGCAGGATTACTTCAGATCGGTCAGCAGCGAGTCCACCACCTACATGATGGTCCCCGCCGCGGGACCCAGGGGCCCCGGGCGCAAGGAGGCGCCCTCCAAGATGTGGGTGGCGATGGTGGTGGTCGTGGTGGTCGTGCTGCAGATCGCCTCCACCACCGGGCTCTTTGTCTACCTGAACATGTCCATCTCCGAGGTAAGAGCCGCCCCGCACTGCGCGACACATGTGGCACGTTCCGAGAAGTTCGCGTTGACACAAAAGGGGGGCCACTTTTACGCACAGGTACGGCGTCAGGGTGGGGGGGTGGGGGGCGGGGGGGCGGCGGGGGGGAGCGAGAGCGGGGGGGGGGGCGGGGGGGGGGGAGGGAAGGCACAAAGAGAGAGGCCTGAGATCGCCTCCACCACCGGGCTCTTTGTCTACCTGAACATGTCCATCTCCGAGGTAAGAGCCGCCCCGCACTGCGCGACACATGTGGCACGTTCCGAGAAGTTCGCGTTGACACAAAAGGGGGGCCACTTTTACGCACAGGTACGGCGTCAGGGTGGGGGGGTGGGGGGTGGGGGGGGGTTCGAACCTTGGACTCAAACAGCAGCTTTTACGCAGCAGGAGTTTGAGCTTTGGCTTGAAGCTCACCTATCCAACATTAGCTCCGCTGAAACTCCACTTTTACGCGCAGAACTGCCCCAAAAACGCCACGAGTTCAACGGTCCACGGATAAATGACGCAGGCTCAGACACTTTTACGCACCAGGGCTCGATACGTGGATTAAAACCCCGTGTATCCAACTTTAAAAGTGACTTTTACGCACAGAGCTGACCCCAAAACGCCACGACTTTGACTCGAGGCGCATAAATAACACAGGCTCAGACACTTTTACGCACAAGGAGTCAAAGCTTGGGCTTAAATCTCACGCACCCAACTTTGAAAGTGACTTTTACGCACAGATTTGGCACAAAACGCCCCGTTTTTGGATCCACGCGTGGATGTCACGTCACCAAATGACACGACCCCGAGTGTGAATGGACCATTCCGCACAGGAACCGTCACAAAAATCCACTTTTACGCACAGACGTGGTGCAGACTGACCTCAGACGAGGAAACTAAGGCCCGAGTCACTTTTACGCACAGGCTCATCCATCAGGACTCTGGATCACCACTTCACTCTCAGGTGTCCAACATTAGAACCCAACTTTTACGCACAGCACGGCCCCGTGTCGCCTCGGTTCTGGGATGTGTAATTCATTTCGGGCACAGCTGGATTCGCCCCTGGAACAACAACAACGCAGCTCTGCACTTTGCGCAGTAATCGAGGCACAAGCAGGGGGAAGCTGCAGCAGCAGCAGCAGCAGCAGCAGCAGCAGCAGCAGCAGCAGCAGCAGCAGCAGCAGCGAGCATGTCCACGGCGTTTTCACTTTTCAAATCCGAGTGCGTGGGGTGAGAGGACGTGCGTAACAGGGAACATGTTGGAGCCATTTGCGTGGGCAGCGAGCGGCCAGAGTCTGTCGGGAGGGATTGCGCGTGTAAGTGGGTTACAGATGTGAGCGGAGGCTGAAGTATGTGCTGCGTGGAGGTGGGGATGCCCCCCCACCCCCCCACCCCCCCCCCCCCCTCTGTGGGATGATTTAAGGCACTTTAATCCACGTAGAGCAGATAAGGCTCCTCCAAGTGGATCCATTATGGGTTGTTATTAGTTTAAAAAGTGAGGAATGGTTGTGTGATGATGGAGTGTGTGTGTGTGTGTGTGTGTGTGTGTGTGTGTGTGTGTGTGTGGATGGTTCCATGTGCTGTCCATGAAAGGTGGTGGTGGAGCTGCAGCTGCTGACATGTCAGTGATCATGAGTCTGGATGTGTTGTTGTTGTTGTTGTTGTTGTTGTTGTTGTTGTTGCAGAGTGTGAAGAGGAGGAGGAGCATGAGCCCGTACAACACAACACAATACAACACCACACAACACAAACACAACACATCATAAACACAAACATAACGCAATACAAACACAAACACAATACAATACAACACAAACACAAACACAATACAAACACAAACACAACACAATACAACACCACACAACACAAACACAAACTCAACACAACACAAACACAATACAACACAAACTCAACACCACACAAACACAATACAAACACAAACACAATACAAACACAAACACAACACATCATAAACACAAACACAAACTCAACACAACACAAACACAATACAACACAAACTCAACACAACACAAACACAATACAAACACAAACACAATACAAACACAAACACAAACACAATACAAACAAACACAACACATCATAAACACAAACACAACACATCATAAACACAAACACAAACTCAACACAACACAAACACAATTCAAACACAACACATCCTAAACACAAACTCAACACAACACAAACATGACAAATATTTAAGGTCATATCATCATAGACCAGTATTTATTCTATCATGATTATCATCATTATTGTTATTATCATAATTGTTGTTATCATTATTATTATCATCATCATTTTTACATAATTATTATTATTATCTCTAATTATTATTGAAACTAGAATCTTAACGAATCTCAGTGTGTTTAATAAATAATTAGTTAATTTTTCAAAGAAACAAATACAATGAGA
>JAFBJT010109145.1:44987-55834 GCA_016785325.1 Chascanopsetta lugubris
CATCAAAGAGGGGGAGGAGAACCTGAGGAAGACGCTGGATAACGTGGCCATCGTGGAGGAGGAGAAGATGGAGGCGGTGGTGGAGGCGGGCGGGAGCGTCGGAGCGGGAACGGAGGTCAGTTTGAAAGGAGTGGTCGACGTGGCGTCGTGGAGTCGTTCATAGTCGACATGTGATTCGTGTTCTAATCTGCGGCTGTGTGACTGTGCAGCTGGAGAGGGCTGGAGAGGAGAAACCCCCGCAGGAGCCTCAGACTCCGGTGGGTGGGCAGGAGTGGCCCAGTGAGTTTCTCAGCGACACCCCAGTCCTGTGCCAACAGAGCGGCGGCAAACCCGGCGTCACCTTCACCAGCGCCAAGGGAGAAGTGTTCTCCGTGCTGGAGTGGGCACCAGGTGAGGATCTCTCACTTTGACTTCTATTGTTGGTTTCATCCCTGAAACTGTCGGAGTCTGTTTTTAGCTTCGTATTGAGAGAACTGGCCAGTGTCTGAAACACCCATTTAAACCAAATGCTCTCAAGGTAAATGCACAAACATCTGGTCTTCAGGAGCTGAACTTGTGTGATGCTAGTGTCTTTACTACGAGCGACAGCGGCCGCCTCCCGTTCCCATTGTGTGGTTGTATTTACCGTCTCAGCCGGATGAACTTCCTGTCTTTACAATCGGACTCCTTCTGTATGTACGACCGTATTGCTTCTGTGTTGCCGTGTGATCACGTTCATCCTCCCTCTGTCCCAGACACTCACTCGTTCAAGAAAATGGAGTTTCAGCCGGCGGAGGCAAAGAAGTTCTTCAGCACTGTGAGGAAGGAAATGGCTCTGCTGGCGACGTCGCTGCCCGACGGCATCATGGTCAAAACATTTGAAGATCGCATGGTGGGTCCCTGCTCTGAGATTCGTATGTAACATGGCAGCTAATGCATCCAAGGCTCAAATTAGTTTAGGTAACAATGAAATAAGGATAAAAGTACTTCCACTTGCTGTTTTGTTTGTTAATCTGTGCAAAAAGTACTGCAGACATGTGATTCCAGTTTTTTAAAGATATAAAGTGGAAATGCATCAAGTCATCTCTTTTTTTTTTTTCTACAGAATTGGTTTTTCACATTTGTATCTTTTTCATGTTCGTGTCGTTCTCATCCTCCCCTCCTGCACAGGACCTGTTCTCCGCTCTGATCAAAGGCCCGACCCGCACGCCCTACGAGGACGGCGTCTTCCTGTTCGACATCCAGCTGCCCAACATCTACCCAGCTGTGCCGCCGCTGTTCCGCTACCTGTCGCAGTGCAGCGGGCGCCTCAACCCCAACCTGTACGACAACGGCAAAGTCTGCGTCAGTCTGCTCGGCACGTGGATCGGCAAGGTGAGTCTCCGTCGGTGTGTGGAGACGACATGGCGCCGGGGAAAGAGTCGGGGCCAAGGATTGAACCTTGAGGTCCATCACGTATCAGATGTGTAGGAGAGGAGACTGAGACGTGAGGTTTCTTAGATAAAGCAGGGGAAGGAGCTCCGTACAGCTCCGTTCATCTTTGAACGACAGAGAAATAGAGAATCCGATCCAGATCCGTTTTTCAAAGGGGGCGAGACGATGGTGTTTGATGTTCAACTTAATGTGAAAAAAAATAAAATAAAATCTCAATGTGATCTACAGGGCACCGAGAGGTGGACCAGCAAGTCCAGCCTACTGCAAGTCCTCATCTCCATCCAAGGTTCACACACACACACACACACACACACACACACACACACACACACACACACACACAGAACCCTTCAAACACTGCAGTGTTCACCTCGTGGTTTTCCGCCACATATGAATCCACACGTCGTGCTCTAACCTGTAAATGTGTGCGTGTCCCCGCAGGCCTCATCCTGGTGAACGAGCCGTACTACAACGAGGCGGGCTTCGACAGCGACCGAGGTTTACAGGAGGGCTACGAGAACAGCCGCTGTTACAACGAGATGGCCCTCATCAAGATGGTGCAGTCGATGACGCAGCTCCTGCAGAATCCCGTGGAGGTCTTCAAGCAAGAGATCCAGGAGCACTATGCCTGCAACGGCTGGCGCCTCGTCCACCGCCTGGAGGCGTGGCTTGAGCTGAACGAGGGGGCGGAGAGGAGCCACGCGGCGCACGCCTCCTACCGGCCCATACACTCTAAAGACCGACAGCCGTCTGTGGAGCCCCTCGACGAGCAGCTGCCCCTGGGGTCGGGGCCCCTGGCGGTGGCCCACAGCAGCCCCAGCAAGCCCGGCGAGGAGGGGGTCACGGGGGGCGGAGTCAGCAGTATTATGGAGGAGGAGCTGGAGGACTCAGGGCTCAGTCCCTCCACCACCGCCGCCTCTCAGCAGGAGCTGAGCCACAACTCGGACTGCGACAGCAGCCAGGGCTACACCTCGGTGTGCGGCGCGCCCCCCGGCTCCGTCCGCGCCGGCACCTCGGAATCGGCGTCCGCCGCCATCGGCGGAGGGGGCGCGGCTCCCGCGGGAAGCCAGCCGGCGGTGCGACCAAAGAAGCGGAGAAAGAGCTACAGGAGTTTCCTCCCCGAGGGCGGCGGCTACCCGGACATCGGCTTCCCGCTCTTCCCGCTCTCCAAGGGCTTTGTGAAGAGCGTGCGAGGCGTCCTGCAGCAGTACCGAGCCGCCATGGTGGCCGCCGGCGTCCCTGAGCACACAGAGGACAAGTAAGTGCCTCCCCCCCGCTCCTCCTCCCCCCATGACCTCCCCTCTGCACTGCTTCCTGCTCTTTCCCTCCTGTGTCTCCTCTGACTTCATCCGCCTCAAGCCGTAGAGCAGGATCCATTACTTGTCGAGGAGGGGGGGCCTTACAGTTTTCGATCTCCTCGCCAGAGTTGCACTGTGCCCCCCCCCAACCCCCCCCCAGCCCCAGCACTGCCCAGCGTTTAGTCCTTTCCCTCCATTTCTACGTCTGCGCTGCTCCTGCTGCCCCAACTCCACAACGCTCCGTCTCATGTCTCCTCCCCATTAACCCTCTCGATCGAACCGTGACTGCAGGAGGCGGTCGGGAGAGTCGGGGAGCTCCGGCCGGGGATTCAACTTTGACGCTGATGTGTTTATTTTCCGTCAGTGTCCTCGCCGATGAGAGTGACGGATAAAGATGGGAGGAGCCGCCCCGTCCCCTCTAGTCATGGACGCAGGTCAAACGCCGGAGGCGGAGAAAAGCTCCTCTCTCAGCCTCGGCTGGACCTTGTCGTCGGCGATGCGGACGAAGATGGAACTCAGTGCCATGAACCCTCTCCCACCTCCTTCCTTCACCAAGTCTCCTGCAAGCACCAACCACACGAGTGGGGACTTTCTAAAAAAAAAACAAAAAAAAACAGCACTCTGCCGGGTTCCACTGACAAACTGCTGATCTCAGCTCTCCTGGCTGTGATGTGTAGCACTACTGATGTGATGACCGAACCATCCTGCACTACAACAGACGAATGGACAATCTGGTGTGGGAGAGAGAGCTGATGCATAAACACCGGGAGGGTTCTTTTTCTTTTTCCTTTCTTTTGGTTAACAAAGTAGAATTGACTGGTCGTATGCTTTCTGCCAAATGTCTCTGTTCACACACATGAAAATACTGAATGTCAGTAAAACTGCCAACAACCACCGCTTCACCACTTCATCCACTCGCTGGAA
Source organism: Chascanopsetta lugubris (assembly GCA_016785325.1). Lineage (NCBI taxonomy): Eukaryota > Metazoa > Chordata > Actinopteri > Pleuronectiformes > Bothidae > Chascanopsetta > Chascanopsetta lugubris. The sequence goes on from JAFBJT010109145.1 coordinate 48,623, forward strand.
CTTTCCACCGCCAATCACTGAACCACAGAGCGAGTGACAAAGTTTACATAGGACTCACCTCCAGGGGGCGGCGTGCCGATGCAGGAGTTGTTGGTGAGGTGGGTGTATGTGAAGGAGTTAAAGGAGAAGTCTGCCGTTTTTCATCCTGGGCCCCGTGTTCAAAGATGTGTCTCTGTAGAAATGAAGAAGAGTCCAGATGATGATGTCAGCTGGAAGCAGCAGGTCAGCGTTTACAAGACGTGCACTTAGTGTTGTTCCCTCTTTGTTGAAGTCCAACATCAACACTTTATATAATTAGACGATGCAGCCATTGTGAATTCTCTCGTTAAAATTCAGCCTCGCCTTGTCCACCTCCGTCTTCCTGAAACAACCCAAGTCTGACCAGACCTGAGGGTGAAACATCCCACTGACGTGTGTGAAGTTGAAAGGAACCAAAAAATCAAAACAGTTATCAATCATCGATTAAACAATCATCGCAAATGCCCGTTGCACCAGTGACGACCTACCGGACAGATTTCAGAAGATTGTGTTTCATCTACACACACATTTTACAAACACAGGGCCCAGGTTGAAAAACATCAGAATGTCCCTTTAAACGTTGCTGCCGTCTCCACACACACATTTAACGGCAGCGTTCACTTCCTGTGGAGGCGCAACACAGAAAGGTGACACTTGTGTTTAAGGCTGTTACAGAGGCTGGACTGTTTGAGAGTGGAGCTTTATTTACCCATGATGCTTTGTGACCGAGGCGTCACTGCTCTTAAAAAAAACAAAGAAAAGGAAAAAAAAAACATTCAGCGTCCATTCCATCATCTCACGTCGACATGTTGCCTTACTTGAGATGTTGCTGGTGTCAGCGCGTTGTGTTGAGCAGCTTCAGACCAGAATCTACACAAACTGAAAACCACCACAGCCCCGCAGATCTGGGATCAGTTCCGAAAACCGAGTTCTGGTGGGTCTCCGGTCTGTGATGCTCAAGGTTTAATGACAGCAGAATGAACAACAACAACAACACCACCACGATCGACCGCGCGAGAGGTGAACTCGGCGTCGCCCCTCTGCTTTTCTCTCCACACGTTGCACAACCGAGATCTGTCTGAAAAACGAGGGTGTGATTGTTTGAAAGTTCTTTACTGTGAAATGGTGAGAGGCGGCTGTGGGTCCAATCGTGCTTCCCGGGGGAAATGACACTCGTCTGTTTACATCACTTCAAATAACTCCTGACATCATGTCTTTCATAACCTTGTACGTCTTGTTGTCATTAGGTGAATATGTCCTGAAACTGGTTTGGACAGAGGCCTCCTGCTGGTGTGAATCTGTGAGTGAAACGGGAGGGAGAGAGAGAGGGGGGGTGGGGGGGTGTCTGGTCCTTTACTTGAACTAAGAGCATTGATGCTGAAGTGTTAGTTAGTGAGTGAGCGAGCGAGTGAGTGAGTGGGCGTCGGCTTAGCTGCTGTGGTGAAGCTGTGAGTGACGGGATGGAAACCTTGAGACGAGAGCTGCTGCAAAGAAAAGAGGAGAGAAAAAAGAGCATGAATTAGTTTTGCTTTGTCTTCCATTGATTGTTTATCTTTTCTTTCTCCTGAACATTCCAGTTTCAGCGGTGGTGATCAGGCCATCCGCCATGTTGTGTCCTTGTCCCACATGTTTGACTTCAGCCATGTTGATTCTCCGCTGCCTTTAAAGTCACAGAGGGAGGTCGTGTCGTTGTCTTCTCTGGCTGCTGTAGCATGTAGCCTTGTCTGCTTATTGTTTTTGTTTTGATTTTACACACACACACGCGTTGCTGTTTGTAAAAACCTCTCCCTCTCAGTTCTGGGAGGGCGGAGCTTGAGCGGCGACTCCTCCCCCAGCGCTGAGCGGACGTCGGTGTCATCTCATCCGCGGCCACAGAAACGGACGATGGCGTGAGATCCAGCGAGATTCCAAGCACATGAAGCTGTGTACAATGCTCCGTGTACGTGTGCATATTGTTCTGATCGAGAGTCGCTGTCCTCACCGACCTGATGAGGACGACGACTCTGATTCCTGCGAGATGTTTGTTTTACAGCCAAAGCATGTGACATGTTGCTTTAAGCCTCTGGAAGGGGCTACACACAAGACTTGACTGTACGATGTCTACATTTCCACAGTGGCCTGGTATTGATTATATAGTATAGAGAACAAAAAGATTTGTAGCTGGATTCCCTCTGTACAGACGTCATGATTATATTGAAATATATAAATACATACAGTATATATATTTAACACAAACTTAAGTTCTAACAAGTCACGTGGATGCTTGGGGCATATATGTACAAAATGCTGAGTGTGATCTGTACTTTTTCCTCCCCCCCCCCCCCCCCTTTTTTTTAATGGTTTCATTTCTTTGATTTCAAACGACTGTATAGTGATGTATTAAACTTTGCAAGCAGTACCATACCGACAATGTGGCTCTTTTTAAGAAGAACGTGTCAATGTGATCTGAACCATGAATTTATTTATTCAATAGATTGCATGAAATACAGAAATACTTCACATCTTAAAGAATGTGATGCATAAAGAAGCTGTTAAATTTGGCCCTGGTTTTCCACCCGGACTTTTCCCACTTTGATAAAAGCTCAATGTGCAGGATGTTCTTAATGAGGAATGTACAGACTCATTCAAGAGTAATCCCTTGTATTCTCTTCATACAGGATGTTTGTTGTGGGCAGCAGCTTTTGGACAAGTGGGTGCGTCTATGTAAGTATCAGTATTTCTACCCTATTGTAATACAGTACTATATTTTACAGTGTAGTGAAGTCATGTGATACCTTTGGAAAAAAATGTCGACGGCTCATTACATTGTTTTAGATCATAAACAGACAAACGAGGATGAATTGAAAAAGAAAATTCAACAGGGGTTTATTTCTTCATGTTTATTTCTCTTTATCTCAATCAAGAACACTTCAGCAGAAAGTTTGATTTGATGATAGAAAAGTACAGACATTTGTCTAAATGGAAAAATAGATCTCTTTGAATAAAGAATCATTCAATCTTCGGTGTGCAAGAAATAAATGACAAAACAATAGTTTTCCCTTCACCATAAACATGTAAACACACTACAACAACAATGATTTAAAGCAGCAGGTAAAGACAAACAGCAAATCAACAGTCAGATACAGTGTGTGTGTGTGTGTGTGTGTGTGAGTGACTGATCAGCTGATGTGTCAGTGATGAAAGTAGGATGAGCTGACACACTAACACACTGAAACAGTTCCGTTTTCAAGCTCTTCGGTCACTGATGAGCTACGATATGTCAACGATGAGCTAGTTATAGAAAAAAAGCACCACCACCTTCTCACCACCAGGAGGCAGCACAGTCAAGGCACATCAAACAGTTTGCAGGGCCCGAAGTGTAGTCTGACTTTGCATAGACTAAAGGAAGAGGTGATGGTAGTGATGTGTAGAACTGTGGGTCCCTCATTTCATCCACACGCAACAAACGCAGCTTCTGCACTACAGACCATAATAATCCACAACGACGGCCGTGGTTTCAAGTACTGACTGGACTCTTCCTGTGCTGGTCCATCCTCAGCTGCTGTTACAAGTAAACATGACGTTAACTGAACAAGTGTACATGGGTTAAAGGACCTCAGTGTTGGTGGCACCCACTCACAATCAATGAAGGATGAAAGAAAAACCATTTTAAAGCCAGAGATACATTTTTGGTCTTTTCTAATTCTGACAAACGGCACCACGACATGACACAATAACATATTTGTAGGCACAGGAAGCCGTCTCCGCTTTTACTTTGAAAAGGGACAGTGATCAGGAAGTAGACCATTTCAGGTGTTATATTTGGTGCTGCTGCTGCTGTGTGTGTTGTGTGTGTGTGTAGGATGATGGATGTGTGTGTCATAGGTCCCCTGTGAGAACAGAGCCATGGACCTCATGCTCGACTTCATGTATCAGTGTCCGTTCTTTATTTATTGTGAAGACGTTTATCGATGAAAAACAAGATCAAATGAATTGTTTTGTCATTGTCTCTAATGTGACCGAAGCTCACTGGCACAGACGGCTTAGTGATGATCCCCGACCAGAATCCCCCACAGAGAAAGTCTGTGTGTGTGTGTGTGTGTGTGTGTGTGTGTGGGGACAGACAGAAACCCTCTGCAGAGCACTGCAGTGCTCATACAGCAGCAGATGAGAAACGGATGGATGAAGGATGTGAGCAGGAGAGGAAGAATAGAAAGTGGATGGATGGGGAGGGACAAAAGGTGGTGTGTGTGACTGTGTGTGTGTGTGTGAGACTGTGTGTGTGTGTGTGTGTGTGTGCAGTCGGTGCAGTTGTGTAACACGAAGCGACACTGTAACGTGTCGGTGAGTAACCAGCTGCAGATATTAAGCGCTGGTCTTCGTCCTGTGTCTCTGACCTCAGAGGTTCTTACATCAGTGTTGGTGACGAGGTCACTGACTGAGGCAGTGATGCTCAGCCACTATCGACCAATCAGGTGATCACAGAGACGGATTAAAGGCTCAGTTCACCAACTCGACTGTTGTGTGAACTCAACCATTAACATGTCTGGTGTTCACATGTTTCAATGCACCTGTGTGTGTGTGTGTGTGTGTACTTTAAAGGAGACACATGATGCATGCTCCCTGTTGCACGGCTCCCGTGTGTATGCATTGTGCCACCTTCCACTTCCTGTTCAAACTGAAGCCACTGTGACAGTCAGAGTCTGACACTGGGGCAGAGCAGTTGACAGGATCACATTCGTTTGGGCCAAGTGGCCAATCAGAGCAGTCTGTCAGGGAGGAGCAGGAGTTCCGCAGAGCGTTTCAGGGCGAGAGTGAAAACGGCAACACGAGCGGAGCATTTTCCAAACATCTGCTGTGGTGGTGCCGACCTGCGATCCAACGTAAACAAGCAACATGGAGGATGAAATATTTGGTCTGAAATGAAGATCTGCCGTGTCACAGTGGCCCGTTGGGGAAACCACAACAAAGCAACAGCGGGCCGCGACGGGCCCCTTCAAACATGGCCGACGCAAGATCCAACGGCTTTCACGTGACAACGAATCCCAGGATGCACTGCAGGTCGGAGGCGGAGCTTCGCAGCGCTGGAGGCTGCGGCCTCGAGAAGCCAAAGCGCACAACAGTCAGGACAGAACAGGCTGGTGATGCAGATAGAAAAACGGGACGTGACCCTTCAACCGGGACGCGAGTTTTAAGGCAAAACATCTGATTGTAAAAACAAACAATAAATTAAATATGGAAAAGTATAAATAGTTGTATTGAATGATAAATTCATTCTCTATCCTTCACCTTCCTCCATGTGACTGCACCAACACTGTGTGAACCAGGGCAGCCACGTGGCAGCCCCACTAAAGCATGTTTATTGCATCACACACACGCACACACACCCATGCACGCACGCACACACACACACACACACACACACACACACACACACACACACACACACACACAGAGTCTCCATTGTGGAGCTGTGAAGGCATAGATCCAATCGTTTGCTGTTGGATAAGATGCTGCAGTTCAGGCGACACGTCGGATTCGGGACAGACAACTGGTGCAGGTGCAGGACGTTTCATGGCCATGATGAAGTGTGTGTGTGTGTGTGTGTGTGTGTGTGTATGTTAGCCTGATGTCATCGACAGCCGTACACCAAACTGTTGCTATGGAGACCCAGAGTGTTCAATAACAAGAAGTGAATTCATCAAATCTCACATTTTCAAGGCATTGTAATCATGTGACCTTGAAGCTCACATGGAGGCAACAGCCAATCACAGAACTGACTCTGGCTCTGGAGGACCGCCCCCTAAATGAGGCCAAACTGTCTTGACTGCCCCCTGCTGTCCATTTGGACATAGATGTTTCTCTAAGTGTTTCTAAGTGTTTACCATCTTTATTTTGAGGATTTGAAATGGAAATGGATGAAGAGTAAATGAAGTTTAAAGCATTATCATTATTATCATTATCATTGAACATGTTGGGGTCTCCACACACACAGCCTTTGTTACCTTCGTTTCCCATCAGACGTCACAGTATGTTTGTAAATCTCCTCTCCATCACTTCCTCCGTTTCTGACTTGAAGCGATCAACGTTCGCCGAAAGCCGCTCAAAGGTGCGGACCCACGCTTTCATCCGGTGATTATTCTGCTCAGACCTCGGTGCACCTCGGCCTGCAGCGGCCCGTACTCCACCACCTCTCCGTCCACTGTGATGATCCCCTTGGGTGAGTGAGGCTCCAGCCTGAGCGCCCGCACCTTGGTGTGCACCAGGTGTTGACAGTTAATGGCCAGATGAGCGCCTTTCTCCATGGCCAGGAAGAGGCGCAGCAGCGCGCAGCGCGAGATCCCCGCCCTTACGTAGAAGAGGTGGATGACGCCGTCGTCCAGCGTGGCCTCCGGTGCCGCCATCAGGTCCTCGGCCAGGTGGGACTGGTACATGGCCAGGACCAGGACGAAGTCCTCCTCCTGGACCACCACCCAGTCGGCGGGCAGCGGCTGGTCCAGGGGCGGCAGCGCGGAGGCGGGCGGCCCCGGCGCCGCTTTGCTGGCGCTTCTGGAGGGCGTGGTCTCTGTCCTCCGCACTTTGAGCGAGTTGTTGGAGTGGCAGGAGTTGTGCAGGGTGGTCTGGCAGGGAGGCTCTCCAGACGGGTGGCACAGCAGAGGGGCGGGGCTCAGGGAGGGGGAGGAGGTGGAGGAGGCCTGGTGGCTGCAGTGATTGGTCACGTTGTTTTTCAAGGCTCCCTCTGAGTCCTTGGCGGCGGGCAGGTAAGCCAGCTTACCCTTGTAGGTGCGGAGGGACGCCAGTCTCACCAGTGTGCCCACTGTGAACCTGGCAGCCCCCACGTGGCGATACTTCTCGCTCTCGATGTCCACGTCGGCGACGAAGCCCCAGGCCAGGGACAGGAAGGAGAAGACACGGGGGCTGGAGGACAGCTGCACCGACACCAGGTCCATGCGAGACATCAGGCCTTTGCACAGCAGGAAGCCGCAGCTGAGCAGCAGCTCGTCACTGCAGACTGGAGAGGCTCTGCGGGGTCAGAGGGAGAGAGAGGTAGAGAGAGAGAGAGAGAGGGAGCGAGAGAGGTAAGGGGAAAGGGTTAGAGCTAAGTTCATCTGATGGTCACAGGTTTGAACTTTCACAGATTTGTTACTTACTGAGCAGCACCAGATGACATCAAAGTCTTTACTATATATATATATATATATATATATATATATA
>JAFBJT010109145.1:57329-87149 GCA_016785325.1 Chascanopsetta lugubris
ACTGTGTTACTGAGTTATTTATTTTCTGTTCTGGGGAAAATAAGCTTCTGGAAATCCAAACTGCTGACTCATGCACATTCCGGAGTCAACTCCATTCACATTAAAATGACAACACTGAATCGAACTGCAGATAATCAAAATCAGTGTATCTCATATAAACCATGCTTTATGAGCTTATTGCAAAACAAGACAAATGAATAATGAACTCAGTCCCGTTGTAATACTAATGACAAAGTAGCTTCCTCTGTTATCGTGTAGGTAGATTAGAACTGAACTCATACGTTCCCAGCCGCTCAGAGAGTAAACATCAACTAATTCCCGAATGAGCAACTACTTCACTGATTGATATTACAGGGCTGCAACATTTTACTATGTGACCACAACACAACATGCAGTGTGTTGTAACAATTCTTTGTTCCAAACAACTACTAAACATCAGCCATGGAAGAGGACAACATCCATCTCCATGTAGCCCGAAAGTCCCACAAACCAAACTAATCACACCAAAACGATCAACCAACGATCAATCAGCTGAATAACTAATTGACCATGTCATTTGCCAAATTATTGGGTGAAAGGAGCTCCAAGCTCAGGGAGGAGGACTGTTGGTAGATTTATGACTATTATGTGATGTTTGACATTTTGTAGGATAGTTCCAGAGCCTGAAGACATTGCTGCACAAGATCAACCAAGTGCAGATCACATGCTCACACAATCTCAAAGTGAGACAATGACCAACCCAGCTGCAGAGTGTAAGCCAAGCGCTACCACAGCTGCACCAGTGAATTCAAAATCAGTGAATTCAAAATCACACAGATAAATCCTGACATACAATGCACAGATCATCTATCAGTGTCCAGCCACAGACAATACCGTGCAGTGCTTACCTTCAGCCACCTTCGCTCCATGGTAAGCACTGCGATGGATCTGCTGCAGTTCACCTACAGGCCGAACTTGGGTTGGATGATCCCGTCATCTACCTGCTGCACCGGGCACTGACTCACCTGGAGACTGCTTAGAGCGCTTTCACCACCATGCTACCGGCACAGCTGGGGAAGAGGAGGATACTAACCTTAATTAGTTCACGATGGTCACTGGGCTCTCTGGAATAGTGTTCAGGGGGAGGCAGACGAGGCTCTGAGGATGAAGGGGTGAGCGGCGGTAACAAAGGGGAGGAGTTGTTGTACCTGGGCAGCAAGATCTGTGAGTCCGGCACTCATGGCCGCCATGGTCTGTTCCAACTCCTCAAGTTGATCGTGTTGTTCCTCCAGAAAGACTCCATGCTGCTCGAGGGTTGTGTTCACTGGTTTGAGTCTGCTGGATCTATGTCTGGCCAGATCGTACTGTTAGGGTTGTATGTGGGGAAGGATCCACTCGCAGACAATTACTCAGTTACTGGCATCTTATTTCTTAACCAGGAGTGTAGCAACAAATCCAAGAGACAGAAGGCAGTCTTGTCGGTGATGGGCAGGCAAAAGTCAAAAACAAAAACAAAGCAGAGTTCTAAGCATAGATATCCAAAACACACCAAAGTACCAAGTCAAAGTTCAGGTAAATGGTCAAAATCTTCAAGACAGGGCAGAAATATTACTCACAAAAACACTGTAATGGTACAGGAAACAAAGCGGTAAACAAACCAGCTCGATCTGGCCGAGACTGTCTGGCACACTGGGTTTAAATACTCTCAGCAATCAAGGCCAACAGGGAAGTGGTGTGCTCCGAAAATGGTGGAAAAATGAACAACAGGGTGGAGCCAGAATCACATGGCAAACCAAAACAAACACATGGCTCCCCAAATGAAAATAAAGGCACATGCTGCTAGAAAAAACAAACTTATACAGGATCACTAACCGACGGGTCTCCTTCAGTTCACTTAATTTAAAACACAGTTTGAGAAAGAATATCATTTTCTAATATTAGTCGTCGGTTAATTTATAGTTGTTATAAAATAGGAAATTTGGAAGTTTTCTTTACTTTTTTACTTTCCAAAAGAGACTGAGCTGAGCCTGAAAATGCATGCGCTCATCTGTGTTTGTGCCAGTGTATCAAGCCAAATCTCTGAGATTTTTCTGTGACTGACAAATACTGAAATTGATCATAATGAAGATGGACAAAAACTTGGTTCTCATGTCTTCCTTTTCAGATTTTTCCCTCCATATTCTTTCCACCCATGAATCCTTGTTTTCTTTCTCCTTTCCCTTCTCTTCTGCTCTTATTTTGGTCCAGGCCCCTTCTACTACAACTGGTGTAGGTCAAAGCAATTTCCCAGTCAGACATATTCATTCAATCAAGTCAAGGTGTTCTGTGTTTCATAACTAGAAATTGAGTTAAAAGGAAACTTAACGACTCTTTCCCTCCAAGTCCCTAAAATGTTGAAATGTGTTTTTTGTAAGTTAACCAAAATGAGGAAACTTGTTTGCAAGGACAAAAAAAAGAAAAAAAAAACTCGATACCCTTAAGGAACTGTGGAAATCCTTGAACCCCAGAAAACTGCAGCCTTCAACACCCTGTAAAACAAAAAACACAAATAACATCTCCCATGAGTCACAGCTGCAATGTTCAGTAATTTGCTTAATTAATCTTGTTTTCTGCCAGACTCCTCTGAACACTTCTGAACGTCTTGGACTGGAAACACAACTAAACATGGGGTGCCCATTCCTTTACCTAACACCCACCCACACGCATGCACACACATACAAAACAACTGCAAAAACTGCTGCAAGAAAATCCCTGTGAGGGTCCTCATATACTTTCGATTATATTCCCTGTTTCTAAAAGAAAAACAAAAAATAATGTCCCTTCTGTTGCTCCTTCCCTCAGTCCCACTTATCCGTCTTGTTTACTTGTTTAGACTCAAAACCCTATTACAGTAATTAAGTCTGTGGATCCTCAGAGCACCCCTTAAAACAGCATAAAAGTGAGGGTGGCATGGAGGAGGAGAGATATGGTTGGAGGAGAGATGGATGGAAGGAGCTCATCAGCTTCAGAGGAGTGATGGAGAGATGAAGGGGAAGGTGAGAACGAGGAGGAGGAAGTGGCGGAACAAGTATGCTTCAAAAACTTGGGAAGGAGAACACAGGTAGTGGAGTTTAGATGCACGAAGCGATTTTACCTTATCAAATCAGCAGCATATTACCTTTGCAGAGATGAAAAGTAATTAACTATGTTTACTCTAATTACTGTAATTAATTCCTTTTTCTGTCTACTTGTACTTTGTGAAATATTGTAATTGAGTGAATGTCAAATCTCAGCCATTACAGTGTAAAAAAAAAGTAAGCCATGAAAAGAAATCATATACATTTTTTAAAAGCGCTCCAGCAGACTTATGGTACAGGAGCGTCAGATCAACTCAAAGTCTGGTGCAAAAATGGAGAAGGATAGAGACACAAATGTTGCAGGATCATCTGAGCTACCTGAGACAGTCCCCTGCTCATATCTAAGTGACATCTTCAAATACAAAAAAGGGAACAATCTAATCGTGAAGTGTAAGCTCCGTTTGCAGACGGAGATAGCAGCATTACAAAACAGCAACGTCAAACCTGCACAAGCATGTAGAGGTAAACTAATCTTATTTGTAAGTTTGCATCACTTAAAGGATGCAGTGTTTACGATTTCATTGTGTGTCATTTTTGTCACGTAAAAAAGATTACAAAAAGAATTACATGCTAACATCTCATGAATTTATAATAACCTGAATGTTGGAATGATTTCCCCATTACCCTTGAATGAGCCCATTAATATATATTTTCATGAGGAGTGGGTCCTCTCTGTGGGGGTCACCTTGTTTTTACAGTAGTCCAGAGTGGACTTACTAAACATCCTTTTTCAAAACAAATCTTACGCACTGCACCTTTAAAGAGAGCAATGCACATACAGTGCCTGAGATGGCTAACTAGCTTGTTGGTGGTTAAAAGCCAACGTCTCACAACCTCGGTACCTTTAGGTAGCTGACTACGCGGCAACTGTGAGATGGCATTAACAACATCACAGTCTTTGGTAATTACATTTTAACCAATTAATAGTTGGCTAATGCTAGGTCACATCAGATCTTCACTCTCAGTCAGACAAAATAGCAATAGAAAACGACATAACCCTATCACATTTAAGTGATAAGTAAATTGTATATCGTCTGTCTATCTGCCCTCCTATACAAATCTATGAAATAATGATAAACAGTGATTTATTGCATCATATCATTATTATAAGCAAAGAAAATGTTAATTTGAATTTATAGGTGCAGTTACTACATGAAGACCAGCTACATTCATATCAGCATGCCAAGTGCTAAGCTCAATGTAGTCTTGTCTATGAAATGTTTGTTTCAAAATTAATTGAATTAAACATTAAAATGATCTACAAGCAATGTTTCACTATAAATGGAAATATTATTACATATTAAGTCTAATCACAATAAATACAGTTCTCTGGTTTGGTCAACATATACAAATCGGCGAGAAATTCACTGCAGAGCACAGACAACAGCATAGTTAGATCATTTTCAGGAGGATAGCATTAGATTTTTTTCATTGCTGTACCTTTGTCACGCACCCTAACACACAAGCAATGATGGCAGCCAACTGAAAGGGAACAAAAGATAGAAAAGACACAACACCTCAAGGCTCAAGGGAAAGTGTCAAAGCTGTGATTGGAAAAGGCACAGATTAGCAGGTGGCAACTTGGATTTGGGGAGAGAGATACATTAACATGAGGTAGGAGTGGGGCTCCACGATAAAAGGCTGACAATAGACGGGTGGGAGAGTTGGAGCAGTCGTTGGCAGAAGTGCTTAAAGCTGTCCTCCTGCATTGAAATTCTGAGATCATAGTCCCCCCCATCTCCGCCTTCCCCTCCTTCTCTTTTTTCTTCAGAGGGTGATGTCATCCCTATATGGATCCTTTGGTTAGATGCCACCATCACTTAGATCTCTGTCACCATCTGCGCACACACACACACACACACACACTCTCTCTCTCTCTCTCTCTCTCTCTCTCTCTCTCTCTGTCTCTCTCTCTCTCTACACACACACACACACACACACACACACTTGCTGCAAAAGGACAAAAATGTATTGGTTTCATTAGTTGGGTGGAGTCATGCTGCAGTATTGTCTGGGATCCACGAGGTCACAAGAGGTGTATGGCTTATTTTGGTTATTTAATGGCAGCTTTTAGGGCTGTGGTGGAGGGGGCACTCCATTTTATGTACAGTGATATATCTGAGTGGTTCCAGTGGTTCTTGTCCATATGAGAGAGGCTGGAGACATAAATCACCTCAAATAGTGATGAATTCATTGCTGGGAGCAGAAGGCTGTGTATATGCTGGTGGTGTTTGTTACTTTTTGTTTTGGTTTGAAAAATGGAGGGTTTAAAAAATGGCATCTTCCATCAAAATTTGAATTACAATGTTAACTCGTGAGATGCCAGTACGCAAATACAAAGATGTGTTAACCCCTCAACACCTGAATGTATATGCAAGGATAGAATAAAAAATGTTTTTGCTTTCAGGCAGAGGCTAAATTTGGTGGAGATTTTTCATTCAACTGTGGCACATATAAATGGATAGAAATGTGGTCCGTGACGGGGCTCGGAGGTTCGTCGTCGTGCACTTCAGGAGGCTACGACGGAATGTACCAGGTATCCAATTACTCCAATCCTTGGGAGCTGGATATTGAAGTCCGTTCAGCACTCTCTGTGGCTGGATGACGGGCTCTCGTCAGGTGACTCAGGCGTCTCTGACGAGAGGATTTGTGCAGCAGTCTTCAGTAGATCCAAAAGTGGAGGAAAACACCATGGAGGGAAACAAGAACAGTGTAGTCTATGGGTTCGGTCTGCAAGTCGGAAGGTGGTGGAAAAAGCTTAAGGATGGTAGAAAAATAAAAGGAAGGTTTGCCCCCTTTCGTCAGCCGAGTCCTAAAGGAACTTGGAGTATCTCCTCACTGTAAACGGTGCACAGGGAAAAAGCTAGAAAAATAGTTTAGAGGGTGGAGGTTGCTCCCTTTCGGCAGTAACCGGGGAATAAGCTTGAAAAGTAAAGAGTTCGATCTGCTCCCTTACGCTGATGACCGTGGAATAGCAATGGCTTGTATGCACGGCTGTGTTTTATAACTTTGGGTGACATCACCGGGGACCCCTGCTGGGTGTGTCCGGTTTCAGCCAATGCCGGCGCAGAGTTTATGTCTTGCGTCACTCTTAGGTGTGAGTGAGGGGAAGGGGGAGAGGGGTCTTCCTCCCGGGCTGAGCAAATCACTTTGCATACGAAGGATGTGGATTGAAGTGAATGGCGCCGATGAGTCTGGGTTTGTGTGGAGATGAAAGGGTCTGCTTTAGACCCAGTATCTTGATCATGTTCATTTGATCAACTAGGGTGCCATTTGTTGGCCCCTGTCCTGATCAAAAGGATGGGGGTTTTGAGGGGAGAGCCATTTGTTGAGGGCCATAAACTCAAGCTTCTCCTGATTCCTATAGAACCTCTTTTATGTGTAGTTTATTGTTAACCTTAACTTCTACGCCTTTGGTCCAAGGGCAGGTGCTACAATCTTGTCCTATATGTTGCCTATGATAAGTTGCCTATGATGTACTCTGAGGCGTGATGCCTGATGTACTTTCTTACGACAGGTGCGAATATTTTCAATCAGAGCAAACAATACACGAATAAACTGAATGTCTGTGTGAAAAGAAAGTGTAATCTCTGGCATTGGTTTAAAAGTCTCCAAACATCATAAAGCCTTGTATCTTTACATAATGATTTAATAGCTTCCTGAGTCTCAGATGGTCTGGTAATGCACCGGCTAGATCGATCTAGAAGCACAGCAAGAGCTTGGTTATAATCCCCTACTAGAATCACCGGGAAATTTCTAAAATCCAATATGACTAAGTTCTAAGAAAAAAAACTAGATCTTTCATGTTTGGTGCATATACGTTGCCTAAAAATTACATTTTTTCCTGTCAGATTAGCTAAAAATATGAGAATTCGTCCTTTGTCTGTATATTATTTGTCTACCATAATATTGGTCTTTTTTGAAAATAACACTGAAACACCTTGCTTTTTTAGAGAGAAATTGATGTGATAAGCACATTTGATCCATCATGGATTCTAGGCGTATCACTTTCCAACAGATGTGTCTCCTGAAGCATGACCACGTCAGAGCCCCTTTATTTTAAATAGTTTAGAACTGTTCACCTCTTTACATATGAACCCATACGATTTACATTCCAAGAGGACATTTTTTATCATGTTAGAATCCATAATTATCCAAACCAGTATATTTTTTGACGTAATTAATCGTAGACCAATTAACTTCCTTTATTTTTAGCCCTGAATAGTGCATAAAATAGCACCAAAACCTCGACTGATGGCCCCTCCCTTTACAAAAACTTAGAAACCCCTCTAAGCAAATCTCCCCCTTTTGTCCGCTTCCCTTCCCACCCCACCAAACAAAACCATGGTCCTCGTGGCGTGTCTCGAGATTTTCAGAGCACTGCTGCTCCAATCATCTATAAAAAAATCTTGCTAACATACTTGGTTAATTACTTATGGCCTGAGAGAGATCTTACACTAGACAAAAATATATAATTCGTATATATATGTTTCAAGGTATTTAGTTGTGATAAATACTAACCTCAATAACATAAGTATCAAAGTGTACATGATCCTGCTAAGGTCTGCACTCAGGGAGCATGAGTCTTATGTGATATCGTAAGAAGTGATGAGAACTTACAACGCTCTAACAAAGAAGAAAGGGGAGAGAGAGGCTTAAATAGAGAGAGAGGGAACCAGGACCAGGTGCAGGCAATCAGGGATCACACCAGGTGCAGGCACTTAGGGAATCAGACAGGACAGAGGTAAAGACAGACGTGGTGCTGACAAACAGGAAGGGGAAACTCCTCACCAGAATAAAACAGGAAGTGACAAAAACGTGACTAAACTAAAAGGGAAAACAAATCTAAATTAACAGACATGACAATACGTGACAGATCTGTAGATCAAAATCATTTTCAAAGCGCACCCTCATGTTTTCCCAAATTCAAGTTCTGGTCAAGTCATTACCCAGAGGTTCACAAAGTGGGTTGAATTGAGTTCAGGTGGTTAATTAACAAGCGAGAGAAAAAACAAACAGATGTGGATATGGTGACCCAAGAGTTCAAATAAAAGAGGTCTTCTTTTCATTGTATCGCTAGCCCAGTCATTTCAATGAGTATTCTGTATATCTTGATACATGTTAATAACTGCACCCTGTGTTAAGCAGTATACTACTTACAGTCCCAGATTATCCCCTTATCGTCCTTGTTTGCCTTCCACTGAAATTGTCCCCAATCCTTTGCTCTGAGCTCAACCTTTTCTCTATCAGTGAGTCGGAGGAACCTCACCAGTATGTGCCGTGGCCGGGGATCCATGTTGCGCTGATGCGGTGGAAATCGAGATGTCGGTGTCCGGTGAGCCCTCTCGATGAAGTGTCTGCAAACAAACATCGTAACAAGTCCTTCACACATGCGTCTGTGATCTGCCCTTTCTCCATTTCTTCTGGCCGACCTTTAATGCGTATGCTGTTTCGTCTGCTGTAGTTTTCCTCATATTTGATGCGAGCCAGGAGCTGTGTGATTTTGTTATCCATACTTTGTTGACGAGTTGTGTATTCTCATCCTCCAGCTGTGATATTTTCACTTCTGCTTTGCTAGTTCTGGAGCATAGCTTAGCTATGTCTGCTTTCAGTGAGTCCAAGCTTATTTTAATTGGGTCATGTTACAGGTCCCCACTCTTCTGTATGGATCAGAAAACTGGACCACTTTAAGCAGGCACTTAAAACACTCAAGGTCTATCATCAGAGGTGCTTTGAGAAAATCCTAAGGATTAGCTAGGAGGATTGAGGCACCAACACCAGCGTCCTGGAAGAGGCTGAAATCCCAACTATCACTGCCCCCATCACCTGACATCAGCTTAGATCAGGGGTGTCCAAACTTTTTTTTCCTGAGGGCCACATACAGAAAAATATACGAAGGACCGGTCCACTCACTAGGTGACGTATACCGTCTCACTTCTAAATGTTAAAACTCTATAAAATGGTTAGAAAGTAAGCTTTCTCAACTGCATATGTATTTATTATGCCTATATATATATATTTTATATATATATTGACTTCAGATGCTTCTCAAAAACAGCTGAGAGGGTCGGTTGCTTCAGACTCCGTCGGAGCCCTGGAGGGAGAGAGTGACCTCTCTGAACCAAGTGAGCCAGGGTGGGGGGGGGGCGAGATGTTTTCTTCTTCCTAAGGGGGGCATGACAGAAAATAATTGAGAAGCACTGGGCTAACGTGTGTGACTTCTTGTCATTGTTCTCAGGTGAGTTGGCTGTTAAAATTTTGTATTTATGGAATGAAATGTAATGTAAAGGTCCAAACCCGAGGTCCCTCCCTCAACAAGTTGAACCCAGAGACCCACAAGTCAAACTTGGAGGGTCCCAGTTGTGCCGAAAGTCGTAAATTGACATCACCACAGAGATGTTTTCCCAGGGTGTGACAGTTTTGTTAGCTGTATTCCAGAAAGCTTGGTTTACCTTTCATAGCATAGACGTACATCTTTCTGGTCAAGTGAATTTCTCTCTGAGTATCTATCTTTGCAGTGAATTTAATGCTGTTAATATTCTGTTAGATACTGCTTTGCATCTTTTCATGAGTGGCAGTTTGTGATTTTGCATCTATTAAGAGTATATCTATTCATATGTTTATCCTATACGTATATATTCAACTATCTTTTGCGCAGTGTTTTTAACTTGTGTACAAATTTAGTACAGTTAGTAAGTTCTATTTCCTCTTTTACCAGCTAAATGACAGGAAGTTCTTCAATCATCAGTGTTTCCCCTTGGTTTACAGCTTTTGGGGGGGGGGGGCGTGTGCATGGAGGACGCACATGTGGAAAGAGCGGAGAAGGCAGACGGACACCGATGTAAACACTTAGAGGAATCATGGTAATCATGTGTTAATTTAATGACAACAGTCATTATCAGAGCTGAACTATTTATTATTTTCTGACGCACACTCTCTGTTCACTGGTGGGAGAATGTTGACATGAATAAGCATGTGTACACACATTGAGTTGGGACTTGGCTGTGACGATACAGAGAGCGAAGGAGAAATGTCTCAGGTAGGACGTTACTTGTCCAACATGTAGACATGTCAGTCTGATATAGCTGCGAAAATACTATGGTGACTCTTATGTGTAACCCTGTGTGATGGCATGAAAGAAGTTGAGGGATACAAGGATGAGGAAGAGAGGAGTGTCCACCAACAACAAAGTTTTCTCTTTCAACAACGATGACATGATGAACAGCTCATTTAGATTCTATGCAGCTTTGATCTTGGATCAACGCTGAACCAAGTCTGGTTTCATAATGAACAACAAAACTGAACCATCCAAGTGTGTCTGATACGGGGGCCGCCATGTTTTTACAGTCGTAAGTCAACGTACTAAACATCTATTGCGTTTTAATGACAGCTGAAGTCTACTATAGGTTGTCCTGCATGGTCGGAAGGGTGAGGGTGAGGTGATGGATGCAACATGCAACATTGCCTCTAGAGGTCAGTAAACCTTACACACTGCACCATAATGCTGCATCAGTAACATGTTCCATCAAAATATGACAGTGAAAATCAATAATTATTTGCCTCATCAATTTGATATTTTAGCATTCAATATTTGCCACACTCACTCTCACACATTGAATGAACACCTTTGTAAAACAGGCCCTGCTCTTTGTCCAGTGGTTTAATGCCTTACCATGTTTGTTTTGCTGTTTGAGTTCATAGTTTAGTGAACAATTTCTGAGGATGCTCCACTACTGCTGATCTACTGGGCTTCGAGTAAAGCATGTCTTTCTGCCACCAATCCTGTAAAAAAAAAAAAAAAAAATCTTGATGGCCCATTCACTTGTGATTTTTATATTAGTGCCAATTACAAGAAGTTTAGTTCTGTCGCTGTTTAATTTGAGGAAAGTCTGTGAAGGAAGATAGGGTGTGAAATGGTGTTGAAGGCCACACTCAGATCAAGCAGGATGAGTATTGATAATAAACCAGAGTCAGCTGCCAGGAGGAGATCATATGTAGATTTCGACAAGGGTTGTTTCTGTGCAACGGAGGGGACAGAAACAGGACTGGAACAGTTCATAGAGATTGTTTCAGGAAAGCTATTAAGTTGGCAATTGTCTTTTCAATATGAATGGCAGATTGGAAATGGGGCAGAGGTTTATTGGGGTTATTTTGAAGGATGAAGGAACGGTTCCAACGGAGAAGAAAGAATGGATAATTAGAGCCACATCATTATGTTACCATAATGTTCAGATCCTTCCTGTGGTCCCTTTCGTGAATGTTGTTAGTTAATTAATGAACAGGTCCACTCTTGTTACTCTCGTTGTTGTGCAACTTCATTGAACCTGTTGCAGTTCAAAGGTCTGATAGCAACTTCTTTATTATAGACAGAAGTAAAAGAGAGATTGTTTTGTATTGTGTTGATGAATAACACCTGATCCATTCTCTAACCATAGACTGTTTATAAAGATGGACATAGCATCCATGGTGTCTGCAGAGTGCTTTTGAGGCAAAATGTGGGTGGGTCCCTTGTCGTCATCTTGCCAAACCTAACTTCTTTTGGAGTCAGCCTCCACGTTTTTTCACTTCCTATTGAGCAGAGCAGGTGTCTTACTTGTCCAAGCCTTAAAACACATCAGACACAAAAAGTTTGGAAACTACAAATCTACCATAGACGTGTGACTTAAGATATTCAGAGGAGACCAAATAAAGTACATTTATTTTATATATACATTATTTTCATTATAGACGTGTAGGACTATATGGCCTACATATTTCTCTCTTTCTTTCTTCCTCTCTCCTACCCTCTCACTAACCTATAAACACACACACACACACACAAACAAACACACACACACACACACACACACACACACACACACACACACGTCATGAGGTAGGAGTCACAAACGATTCCATACTCTCCCCTTCTCCACCTGTCCTTATTCCTTGTCTGTTTCTTTTCTAATTTCAGTCTGAAAAACAACGTTGACTTTCCAACCAAGCCCTTTAAAAATCCAAAATATCTTTCCTTAGTAAAACGCGCGGTTTTGAGCTAACCCCTTCTCTCCTGAAACCCCACTATCTTCTGATTGGCTAACCGCTAGGAGTTCCCCAATTATTTGAAACTAGCATGTGAGTCCCGTCTATGAAGCCACCTCCTCAGATGGGAAAAATGGAACCCCCGTCCCCCATGCTCTCCACAAGCCACAAACAAACAAACAACAAATAACATTGTAACTTTAATTTGAACGATATATTCAGAAACACACCTGGACATGTTTGAGACATGACATCTCGCCGTCGGCCCGGACCATTACATGACTTACTAGATCTCACAGAAAACTATTAAAGGTACAGTGTGGGATTTTTTCAGTGATGTCAAAATAAAAAACCTTATTGTATTGTTCAGAACTATGCTTTATCACATGTGTAATGAGCCCAAGACATATATGACAAAGTGTTTCTTAAATAAGTAAAATAAACATTTAAAAATACATGTGTCATGGATGACCACCATAAAAGGATTTTCCAGTATAGACGCCCTGATAATACAAGAGCAGGGTTGGGACATAAGACTTTAGCGACCAAGTTCCTGTGCACGCGCAGTTGTTGTTTTTCTTTGCACCGTACATACAAGAGGACATCAACATGGGAGCCTGAAATACGTTCGAGGATTCCCTTGGAATTAAATCACAATGCAGGACCACCTGTGTGCTGCTACACAGGGACAACCGATGGAGGACCACCCTTACTCGGTATCTGCCAGACAGGTAGACTCCCGTGCCACCTCTACACGGGAAGTGGAGACGTGTTGAGGCGAGACGGCTTAATACTTAGCTTAGCAACCGGCAACGGAACAAATCACAGGTCCACAGTGGAAAAGCTTCCCCACGTTGGAGAACTCTGATGAGAAAAAAAATAACTTTGCTGCTGACGCAGAATTTGTTCTGTAAAAGTAAATGATGGTAAAGACAACAAAATATATTTTCAATATAAGTTTCCTGATCTTCCAGACACAGAAGCTAGGGATGACTAGGTTGGTTTCCATGGAGACATGTTACTAGTAAACAAAATGCAAATGAGTAAATAAGATGCATAATTGTTCTCCCTGTTGTCATCCACAGACTAATATGTTTTAATACAGTGCCTTATGTACTGTCGCTGAACATGTGAAAAACCTTCTTCAGTGCAGTACAGGGGGAAGTGTGATAATCATGAAGTTTTCAGGTTCCTGCTCCATGCCCCTACAATTGCCACAAGTGGTTCTCCTGACATTCCAGCAGAAGGTGGGGCACCATGCCGGTGTGATGTTTCATTAGTGCATCATGAATCAACATGGCTCCCTCTCCAGGAGTCGACCAGTCAGCTCCCTCAGATCTTCAAGGCTCATCTCCTATATACATCTCTGAAGAAACATGAGAAACAGATGAGGGTTTAGAAGACGCATAATATTGAATGATATATATACAAACACATGCACACACACACACATATATATATATATATATATATATAGAAAAGTACAACAAAAACAATACTAAATTGCAACCGCTGATACTGCTTATAATGAACTAATTCTTCACACTGACAACAAGCAGGTTTACATGTTGTACTCAAGACTTTATGGTCACTCTGGTTTTACAAGTGTGTTAAAACGTGTGCTGATGAATTAAGATTATCATTTGAATGGGGGTTGGAGGAAGTCAAAAAGAATAATGATGTATGTAATTCACTCTATGAATAACATCTTTAACACGTGTGTTCAGGGAACAAACATGCATGTGGCTCCTACTAACATTAAACAGAAACGCTAGGAATAGAGTAAATTAGAAAAGTGCTGAATCAACAAATCTGTGTTGTTTGCGTCGAGCTGCTGTGATCTAGGCCGTATCTGCGTCATCTATCCCGGCGCAGCTCTGTAGCTTCCCCGGTCTCAGGCCTCCATCACCGGTGTAGCATAGTAGCTAACGCTAGCCCGGTGGCTAACGGACATTAGCTCAGCGATCAGTCCACGATCAACATTAAAAAAAAAAAACGAACGCAGATGCCGCAACGCTGCAAAGATAACTCGGGTGTCGATTGATGTTTGTAGACGTTAGTAATATTGTAAAGATACTAATATTGTAAAGATACTAATATAAAAGAACTTGTCTCTTCTGAGTGGCTGCTTGGGGCTGTTGAGGCCATGGGGCGGTCATTGCGTTAAGGATGTTGAAGTCGTGGGGCCACCGTAGCTCAGAAAGGGAGGTTAGGTTAGGAGGTTATAATACTTAAGCTTCACCACCAGATGACACTAAAAATCCCACACTACACATTTAAATAAATCTATTATGTCTGTTCAAAATGGTTTTATGTATTTGTACTTGGATATGGATAGTAAAATATCTGTTGAAAACTATTGGATGAAGAAGCTGCCGGCTCAGGCCACACTTTGCAGTCTCTCTTCTTTGCTTTAGAGAACCTTAGATGATACAACGCTCTGTCCACAGGTGTTGTTGCCTGGCATTGCTCTGCATCATTGAAACACAAGGAAAATGGTACAGTGTCAGACAAACAACTAAAAAGGTGTATTCTGTGAAAGTATTGTTCTGTGAAACAAACATGAGGGATACAGCTATACCTAGCTGCCAAGCCTTTGTTTCCACTAGCAGCAGGGCTAACAGCTAATAGCATTGTAAACCCGAGCTATCTGTGCTGACACTTTTCTCAGGAGTGATTTCAACAGACAGTACAGACAGAGAACGTGTATGTGTTGCTCACAGTTTGTGTGGCTGACTCCTCAGCATCATGTCTGTCCCTGTGCTGGCTTGGCTGGGACGGAGATGCCCTCTCAGTTTGGTAGGAGGGTACCTCTGTCTGATTGTCATCTGCTAGTACAATTCTGTAATTTATGACGTGCACACATGTGAAGCTCTTTCTGAGATTGCTGCTCCTGCTGAAGCTGCCATGGTCTTTGTTAAATTACTCAAACATGCACATGCAAGTCATTTTATGAGAGTTTGGCCATGTTATTAGTGATATTCATACACTGCAACAGAGCGTTTAACTCCAAAAGTGAGGAAAACCATAATAGATCCCCTATTAATAGAACCCTAACCCTAACCCTAACCCACATATGTAAAGAAGTGTGTGTATAAGAATCAGTAGTATTTACACGGCTTCCTTTCTCCTTGAGTTTCTCCTTCCGCCTTCTCTTGAGTTTGTTTGCTGTGAATAAAACACAGCGAGGCTAACTGCTGGGCTGTGTGTGCTTACAGCCTATAAATAAGCACTTGAGTGGGAAAGCTCAAGCGCCCATAAGTGGCTCCTTATCACCACCTTTAGAACATATGTGAGAGCACATGTGCAGGTGAGTGTATGTGTGTTGTTCTCACTGGCTTGGTTGTGGAATTTTTTAGCTTCTTACACAGGATGATCAGCAGAACCTGGAGTAAGGGCTCAATCTGCCTCCACGATCCAGCACAGCCACATATCTGTGTACAATATGAATTGACTGTTGGGAAAATCCTGTTGATGACCTGACATAAACTATTAATTCACTTCTGACCACTGCCATTGTCATCAAGGCACAAGTTTAGGAGCAACCACAAAATCCTAATCCAAAAAGCAGCTGTTTCTGGCCAACCAGACAATGGTGTCACACATTCAAGTCTATTCACACAATATTGACAATTATAAAAAGTAAATCCTGACATGTCACCATTACTTCCTGCAACTATGTAATTTTCATAATTCTTTGCTAACATTGGGATGATCCAAACATCTTTCCATTAGGTTGTATTGACCTTTCTCACTACAGACAGTTTGAAACACAAGTATAACAAATGACATTAATAATGAGAACTCCATTTAAATATTGGGGTTATTGCCAAGGAATTGTGTACACTTGCTCATTGGAATAACTGAACAGAATTAAACCATATTTCTTGTGTGATCGCCCCAGTTACTGCATTGACTTGAACTGCAGACAAACAGTCTTTTACAAGCTGCTGGTAACTTACAAAACTTAATTAAATTTAATTAAGGCTTAGTCACTGATTTGAACGTCACAAAACAACATGGAGCAGTTGTGTGTCTATTTTTTTAAAATAACAAAACCTTCTCTTTATAGAACATAAATGCACCGTGTGCAGCTGCTGTAATGTTTATTTCCTATGGCTGTAGCAGAGGGATATGAGGGGTGAGAGAGAGAGTGAAGCTGGTCTAACAACAAGCAGCAAAAAAATATTGCATTTGTAAAAACCCTAAAGACCCTTTATCTCAGAAAACAGATTTACCAACACTCCTCTCTCTAAAAAAGCTAAAAAATAAGTAAAATTAAAAATTATGTGTCTTTGGCGTCCATGGCAACATACCTGGCTATTGCTGCCACATTTCGTTTAATCTGTTTCCCTCTACCACTGATGTGGTGGGCAGCCAGTCGATAACATGACATGTTCTAATGTACTGGCTGTTTGAAACAAGGGGTGCATTGACTCAACTCCACAGATAAAGTGAGAAGGGAGGAAATGCTGACTGTGTTGTACAAAGATACTATTTAAAGGAGCAAAAGCCCTGGAGTCCAGCTGTTGAGAGGGCAATGACGAGAAGAGGAGGTAAACTGTCCCAAAGGGCTACATGCAGCTTTACTTTGATTTCTTTAACAGAAAGTGCATATGTTGAAAAGGAAATGGGAGGATGGAGAGGCCACGGGGAGAAAACATCCTCTTACCTGAATGACAACACAGCAAAGTCAGCTCAAAAGGAAAGTTTGTGATTTTATTACCTTTCTGGTTTAATGCATTACTTACATGCAATATTAAACCAAAGGGCTCTTCATTAACACGTTACAAAACGACGTAGGCTCAGATTTGGCCCAGTGTGACATTCTAGAGCATGTAGAGTGTGGAATGATGGCACTTGGTTGATCTGCTTCAGTTTGCCAGACCTGAGCCACAGCTGAACAACCCTTCAAGGTGGTTGCTTGAAGGTGGTTGTGATGAATCAAGCTCTGAGCGCTGTGATACTTTATCAGTATACTAGTGTGTACGAATCTTTTTATTTTTTATTCCTCTTACCATACACACACTGACTGGATACTCTTCACAGACCCACAGCTGTGTTTAAATTTTATCCAGACCAAAACATCCACTGTGGGCCAGAAGGCACGGATATTTTTTTTAATCTCCGGAGTGGCCTGCTTTAAAAGCTAACTAGCAACAAGATGCCTCTCTTTTTAACTGCAGACTACCACACAAATCTGCAGAACATAGCGGTACTGGAAACATGGAGGTAAAGGGACAATTTGGGAGTGAAACCACCAATAACTCAAAACAGTAACACCCTCACCACCATGAAGAAGGAAGCCATTTTAGCTGGCAGCAAATGAACTTGGAATTCTCTTGGTGCAAGGCAATGCCTGTGTTTATCATGTTAGGATTAGGATTTTTATTGTATGTATATGAAACGAGCCAGAATTTTTCGCTCTCTCAGCCATTCACTATCAGGGGAGTGAAAAATGAAGACGTTGGTTACTGCTGGTAGGAAGCACAAAGCACCGCCCAAAGAGTGAAAATATAAGAAAGGGACACAATGACAGCTCGCGGCTGATTCTCCGGACTCTGCACGATCCATCTCGAGTGGTGACCTGCCGATCCAGATCCAGCCCAGAGATCTCTGTAAGTATTGTTTCAGAATGAACTTGTTGTTTGTCCGCCAAGAACCTCTCCAGTAGTTTCCTTTCTGTCCACCTCTGAATCCCAACGAACACGCGCTGCGCAAGAGGTCCGGGTAGAACGGCACAACAACCCGCACCAGGTGATTAGTGATGAAACTGGTTGGCCTGTATTGTCATCACACACTGTCTCTTGTACCAAGGAGAAAACAACGGTGGACTGAGATCACAACAAAAGCTAAGAGCACACCGACTCAAGATACAGGGGTCTGATTACAGAATAGATTTACTCCACTTCTTCAAGCCTCTGACTGCGAAAAAGAAAGCTCACCGAACAGCACCAGAGGAAGGTATGAGACCAAATCATCTAACAAAAGGTAGAGGAAAGAGCTAACTACCAGGCCTCAAGTGCTGATAGTGGGGTGACGGAGGAATGAGTGAGATAAAACACTTTTGCAGCAAGAAAAACATCACGGTACTCTGTTTTAACAAAGACACAGTGTCTGATATCTCAAAAGAAATCCTAATGAACGCTGCAGCTCATCCACAATTAAAATCTCTCTTCATACACACAGGAGCCCTCAGTGTTATGAAGCAACAATAAGAAGCATTGAAACGGGATTTCACTGAGCTCCTGAACAAAGTGATATGCTTACAACTGCTCCTAAACAGATAGCTCCAGAACTCCTTTCCACAGAAAAATGCAATGAATTAGCCTGCTTTTTCAATAACAAAATCCAATCCATAAGATTAAATATTACCAATGTTCAGCTAAACAATAAAATGTTTAAATCCCTAAGACCACACAGAAATAACTCAGCAGCTTAAACCATCAACATGCTGTTTTGATGCAACACCATCAGACATTTTAAAAACTATTGTGATGTCAGTTCAAATTGATTTGCAGTAAATAGTAAATAGCTCACTTCAGTCAAGGCCGTTTCCTAAACCCCTGAAAGTATCTGCCATTAAGCCACTAAAGCCACTAAAAACAGAACACTGGATGCTTCCATGTTGACCAACTATAGGCCTCTCTCAAATCTTCCTTTTATAGCTATGATTATTGAAAAAGTGGTTTTAGAGCAATTCAGCATTTTTTTAAAAATCAAATGGTTTATTTTCACATATTTCAATCAGGTTTCCGACCCAACCACAGCATAGAAACAGCTCTTATTAGAGTTCTAAATGATATAAGAAACTTGGGCAGGCCTAAATGGATTGGTCCTAGAATGGTTCAGGTCCTACTTGGAGGAACGCAGCTATTTTGTAACCATTGGTAGTTATGAATCTGGCTATGCCATGCGGACTGCTTCAGGGGTCAGTTCTTGGACCCCTTCTGATTAGCCTGTATAATCTCTAGGTTAAATTCTGTACAACTCCAATGTTAACTATCATAGTTATGCAGATGACACATGAATATATAGATATAGCACTGTCCCTAGATGACAACAGTCCAATAGCATTTGAGTGACTATTTAGAACAAATTGATAATTGGATGAACCAACATTGCGTTCAGTTAAATCAGGACAAAACTGAGGTCATTGTCTTTGGTAATAAAGAGAAGTGTTACACGTCACGTCTTTTGTTTGTTTTCCCCTTTTTAGTTTATTCATGTTTTGTGTCATTTCCGGTTTTATTTTGGTGGGGGGTCTCTAACTTTACCCCTGAGCCGTCTTATTACCTTGAGTGTCTGTACCTGGTGTGATTCCCTGATTGTCTGCAACTGGTCCTGGTTCTCTCTCTCCTTATTTAACCCTCTCCCTTCCCTTTGTTCAACAGCAGTGCGTTGTCTGCTCCTGTCTGAGTAAGTGGTGTCACGTGGCTCCATGTCTTCATGTTTGGGTTAGTTTAAGATTAGAATTTTTAGATCTTTTTCTCCTCTTGTGCTTGCCTTTGTGCATTTTTGTTTTTGCCGCACCCAAGAGCTCAATAAAGACTCTTCACGTTCCAAGTGTCTCTCATTTTCGGTTCTAGCATTCTGAGAGTGGACCGTAACAAGAAGAGGACTGATGTAATTAAACATTTCTCCTCTTGACAAGTAAAACCAACATGAAAAGAAAAAACAGAGTCCCTCGTTCTCTAATCTGGTTAATCTATGTTTTGTCCAATCTCTTCCTTCATATTAGTCCTCCACCTCTTCCCAGGCAATCTCTCCATCTTTCCCCTTAATAAATAATCTGCCAATCTCTCCTCCCCTTCGTTTGACAACTCTACCTATCCACGAATCTTCCCTTGCATTTCCTTTGCTCTCCCTCTTTCTCTTGCAGCTGTGTGCCAGAGTGGCTGAGTGGAGTCAGACTGGGGCTGTAACCCACTCAGACCCTCCTCTTCTGCTCCACTCAATCCATCTTTTCAGAAAAACATAAATAGCAGTTTCCTATTACATCAGTCTGATGAAGCCAACAGCTGAGGTAAGATTACATTACTGCTGAGAACAATGTGTGTGTGTATGTGTGCAAGTGCATGTGTGTGTGCACGAGAATCAATCAATCCAATTTTTAGTTGCACCACTCCCCTGAGAGATGCACAGGCATGTGTATGTTGGTATGCCTTTCTGTTTGCATACAATTTTGGACATGTTTATCTTATGAGAGTCTCCATATCATAAACCACTGCAATCAATAAAGGATGCATGTTAAAGGTTAAAGGTAACCAGTAGTTATGGTTATGGTTAGGATCTCCCTGAAATTAATGGAAGTAAGTGCAATGCCCTTAAATGTCATGGAGACAAAACTCAATGTGTGTGTGCGCATATATATGCACACGCCTGTAAATCAGATTGACTGTAGCTATAATTAAATTATATGTCTCTCTCTCGCTCTCTCTCTCTCTCTCACTCACACACACACACACACACAGTGAGCAGAGGATGGTTATGTTGCGAGTATGTCTCATCTTCATTTTTCACACAGGCTCATCTACACCTTACAGTTCCACATAGGCCATGCTACACATGTTGCTGAATTATATTTACTCATTTGTAAAAATAAAATCTGTGAGGTCATAACGTGGCTTTGATGTTTGTAATGAGTGATCAAAATGGAGGGCTCAGTTGAGTACTGTTGTGGAATCTACATCAATGATGTGTATTTGACAATGATTTGCTATTTTCATATAGCGCTTTATCAGGGCTTGATGACCCCTCAAAGCACTTTCCAGTACAGTTTACTCACAAAGAAACATTCAAACGGATCTTGCATCTTTGTGCTGCACATTTTATCTCTGAGCACATGTGAAGTTCAGTGTCTTGTCCGAGGACACCACAGCATGCAGGGTGGGGAGAAGAGTAAGCACAGATATGAACTATTAATTGTTCAAATCAATCAAATTCTTTTGTTTTGTCTGTTTGCTTCTCATTTAATTACAGGTTGTTTTGTGTTCCTGTCGACAACAAAGTATGAAATGTAACTCATTCAGACAAGCTATTAAGATGCGACAAATAATTAGCCTTCACCCCACCCTCTCATTACATACCAAGTAAGAGATTCTTCCAAAAGAAATGGTCCATGCTGAGCTAGTGTAAAAACACTGCATCCACTCTATTTGGCCAATTTCTCAAATAAATAAATTGATAAATAAGTCATTTGAGAGCCTCGCTTTCAGCTTGAGAATTTAATTCTGTTTAAACAGATGAGCCCATTATATTTGCCATAGTTCTCAAGGGGCCTATTCTGAATTTCCATCTGAATTCCCTGATTTTATTTTTTAAATTCAACCTAGACCTCACATCAGACAAGGTGGTGATTATATGTGACTGTAATATACATGTAGACAATGAAAATGACAGCATCAGGATAAAATACTTCACAGTGCACCCACATAACCCCATATCATCTGACCACTGCTTGGTTGCCTTTAGCTTTGCGCTACCTTCCAGTTTGTCCGGGAACCACTGCTAGATTTAAGGAGGGAGCCCCCAAGCCTTTAACCCTCATGCATCTGGACATTTTTGTCCAAATGAGCACATTTCACCTTTTTATCTGGCTATCATTTTGGCTGTGTTATTACAATTCAATTATATACAATTCTTTGTAATAGGGTCTCTCTCATAGCAAATTTTGAAATTCACGCATTTTTAATTGACCACCAGAACACTGTCAAACAAATTTACAACCCTCTTGAGTCATTAAGGACAAACGTGTCCGCTTCCGAAAAACTGTTCTGACTGAACAGACTGAACAGATTAATATTTGTTTCTACTCTTTTTTGCATAAATGCATAAACAACTTCAGCCCTGTTTACAAACTACCACACATTCAATCATTTTGAGGATTTTATCCCTTTAAATGCCAATTTGATTACTTCTATATTATCTATTTTCCATAAAACAAATGGAGAGTGGCTGCAGGACTGGTTTTAAATCAGTCATGGACATGTGAAAGTTGACCCAAACTATGACTGACTTTATGATATTTATATTTTTCAATGGGAGTCAATGGGACATTTTTGTCTGCTAGTGACTTAAGAGGGTAGTACATTTTAATTGTAAACTATAAATGCCACAAACAATATTTTGGGTAAACTTTGGCCTACCATGACTGATTTAAAAAACCAATACCAAAACCTAGTTTGCTCTCTGCACAAATAGTCTCCAGAAATTGAGTAGGAGCCAAGAGCGTTTAGCTATCACGATCTGCGCCTCTGAAACCTTACCGCTCTTTCTGCTCCGGAGTCGGACTAACTCTCCACATTTAAAAGTAGGCTTTAAACTTTCTTTTTTCATAAAGCTTATAGTTAGGGGACTCAGGTCCTCCCTGGTCCAACTCTTAGTTATGTTGAAATAGGCGTAAAATGTGGGGTAGAATGACACTGTACATAAACAGAATAGAACATAAGATGATATAAACAAATATATAAGAACAAAAGAATAAAATCAAATCAAATTTTATTTTTTAGCCCGCGTTTACAAATCAGTTTGTCTCATAGGGCTTTACAGGGTGGGTAACATTCTCTGTCCTTAGACCCTCAGCAAGGGGAAGGAAAAACTACCGGGGGAAAAAACCCTTTCAACAGGGAAAACAAGAAAAGGTAGAAAGGGAGAGTCACAAGTGAGGGATCCACTCCCAGGATGGACAGACATGCAATAGATCTTACATAGAATGTTTAATAACTATGAAAACATTATAAATGTGAGTGATTGAAAGTTTGAGTCCATCTTTATTTTAGTACTTTTAGATCACCGGGTTCATCACAGCTCGCTCGCACGTTCAGGATCCAGCAGCCTGAGCCGATAGCAGTTAAGTGTGGACTATTCAACTCAGGTCCCGCCTCATCTACAGAAGAGTACACTGTTATTTTAGTATAAGCCACAAAAAGCAAATGTAATAGTAAATAGACTGCATCACTATAAGTGAACTGCCAATCATACATGTTTGTATAGAATTTCTATTCGTGGTATCAGTAATCAATCCTACTCTGACTGACAGTAGTCTAGGGTTCAACGTTTTGCCCCATTTCACACCAACATGAGGGCTGAAGGGACCACAAATGATCCCTGTCATTAATGGACAACACGTTCTCTTACTTTCCTTTCGAGAAAAACTTTAATGTGTAAAGTTGTGACAGCTCTGAAATACATACAGTGGAGGGAGTCAAGTAGATTTACAGAGCTGCATAGAATGGAGACTCTGGAGTGAAATGACCATGTCACATTTGTATCAATACAGTTTGATGTGAGAATTAGAGGTTTCAATATGTGATGAAGAAAGGAAGATGCAGGATGGAGGAGGATACAGAGATGAGGGAGGGACAATGAAGGCTTGAGGTGGGGGATTAAAGGATGAACATCAGGATTGCCGGCGATTTGTTGATGTGGGGGGGGGGGGGTGCAAGGAACCAGTCGATGGGGGGGGGGGGGGGGGGGTGCAAGGAACCAGTCGATTGTGATCAACGTAATGGACACCCCTGGGATAGAGGATCCCAAGGAAATGGAGGTGTAGAGGGTTGGAAAGAGTTGGAAACCAGATAAGATAAAAACACCCCTACTATATATTCTTATTATGATTTTTCATTTATTTTCATTAGTTCCATCATTCACTTGCACTCACATCACCACATGGTTATGGCATGCCAGGCTGCTAGGTGCTGCGTCACGCTTGTGGTAGACTAGCATTTACATGGAAAGAGGAAAAATAAATTCTGCTGCCGTGATGATAACACTCCTGTAATTCCTACCACAGGTCAGTAAATATACATTTGATCAGTTGTATAGACTATATGTTAAAAAGTGAACATATGACTCGAGGATTAGTGGTGTACATACAAGCCAAACTAAGTTTGAAGTGAGTGAGTGTGTGTATGCTAACGGCTAATACTAAGCGGACCTGTATAGTAGTGTGTGTGTATGCTAAAGGGCTAATCTGTTTCATGTTTCTGTGATTTTCTGGAACTTATCTTTGGACAAATGGATATTTGTAGAATATTGCAAAAACCAGGATATGCTATTGTGAAGTTAGAGTGACTGTGTCATGTTCCATCATATTTGCATCCTCATTTATCACTTCGTGTTTTATTGTGTAGCCCTCGCTCTTCCATGCGTCGGTCATGTTTACTTTCTCTTGTGTCTCTCTCTGATTTTCCCTGATTTGTCTCACTTGTGTCCCGTGTCTCACCTGCTCCCTGTTTCCCTTGATTGCCATGTCTATATAACCCTCCCTTGTCTGTGTCTCCTTGTTTTGACGTTGCTTCGTGTTCTTTCCAGGCCGCTCCCTCGGCTCCAAGACCCTAAAATGTTAGTTGTGTGACATGACCGGGTGGGGCGCGACAGCGGCAGGTCCGCGCGGTGCCAGGTTCCAGACTGGCACCGGCATCCCACCACGCCCTCGCTCCCACAGAGAGGGGCGACCAGGCCTACCTGGCTTCAGGGGGTCCCGACAAGGCCCCGGAACAGATGTAGGGGCCCCGCAGCGGTGTACCCCACCCCACAGAGGGACAAGGCCGGCGGGGCGCCACACCCCCAGTTTCAGCATCCCCCACCTGGAAGGGAACCAAGCCCCGCCCCCAGAGCCCTGGATCACGTCTCTATCTACACCTTATTAACAGCCTGTTGTTGCCTGAAATATCGCCTCTGCGTTTGGATTCCCCGCCCAGTCCTGACAGACTGCATTAAGAATATAGTTATTGTTGTTTGACTTTGTGAGAAAATGTGTTTTATGAAAATGGTGTCATTATTATTATTGTTCTTAAAGTGTTTTGTTTTGTAACTCAATGCTCTAAAATGGCCATGTTATATGAAAGTATGACTGAAGCTAAAGCCATGAGTTTAACAGCAAAGATCTTGGTTGTCTGAAGTATTGCACATGGAAGAATAAATTCTGCTGCCATGATGATAACACCAGCACAACGTGCATCTCCTTTATTCCTACCACAGGCAAGATAAAGAACTTGCAGCTCCCCTGGCTATCAAGTTAGGGAGGCAACAGAGCGACAAAAGGGGGATATGGGTGGAAGGGTGAAAAGACACGGATATGACAGGGAGGAAGGATGAGGGGATACAAGGAGGGATGAGGGAAGGATGATGTGTGGATGTGAGTCGAACCTTTTCCCTTGATTCATTTTGTTTCCTTTTTGCCCACATTTGTCAGTTTTGGTTAAAAAACAAACAACAAACTGACGAAAATGAATTTTACAACATCATTGTGTGGCTGTGTGTAGCCCTTAATCATTTTGCTATCTTTGAAGTCATGTTTCTCTTTGATGTTATCAAATGCATTAAAACATCACTGCAGATACAGAAAAATTGGAACTATTTCTTAAGAGGACGTGCAAGTGCGCAGCATAGGAAGTCTTTCCTATGTTCCCCAGTAACACACCAACAAAACTGACCTCCAACCGACAACACAAAAATACACAATATGCTGGGACAATAAAATGTGGAGATAAAAAACACAAAACATATGATGCAGTGGATTGGATTACTGGGGTACCCCTCTTCATAAACTCACTCTCTCTCACACACACACACAGATTTAACCCTAACCCTTAAATTGAAAATAATATTTTCTCAAGCCTTATTCTACAAGGTAAGATTTCCAATACATTCTGATATTCATGTGGACTCTCGAGCCCAAATCTGCAGAATCCTGTCATTCTGTGGAAATTAATGTAGTTGTCACTGTGCTGTACGCTCTCCAAAAAAAGAGGAAACTACTTGGAGTCTCCTCTGGCAGAGGATGCAAAGATGTGTCCTTCCCAGACAGTTTTACAGTCTTGGCAGGGTTATCTCACTGTGGCCACGGCCAACACATTACGTCACTGTCAGGAACCTGACAAAACACGGCAGCCAGGCTATGCCCTTTCTTCAGGTGTAATAGATTACCATCTTGACAGTACCTTCTGCCTCATAGGATGGATCTCTCTCTGATTGAAATGAAAGATTGAATGGCAGCACGGGAAACACATTGCACTAGTGTGATGCTAATGAAAAGGTAACATCCTGACTAATGCAAAATAAATACATGCTAAAAGTCCTCGTCCCTGGTTCTGCAAGTGTCAGGCTGTCTTTCCTTGCACAGCTCCTCATGGTAAATGTTCTGTATTAATGTAGCACCTTATCAAGTCTTGAAGAAGAAGACCCCTCAAAGCATTTTACAGCACAGTTTTACATTCAATGATATGCATCAATTTGCAGCACTTTGTATCCATAAGTACATGGGACAATGTGTAGTTCAGTGTCTTGCCCAAGGACACCACAGCATGTGGTGTGAGGGGATGCGGGAATCGAACCCCCGAACCTCTGGTCAGAGGACAGCTCCTCTAACCCCTTGAGTCACAGCAGTAAAACCTGTGTAATGTTGTGTAGGCCCCATCGTCTGACATGGACTCCATAAGACTTCAAAATATCCTTTAAATCCTCTACGTGTCGGTGGGGCCTCTGTAATGTTGCATTCTGTGGCTGTAATGTTGCAAATTTGCCATTTAATCTCATGTTATTGGATCATATTTGGGGCTTTAATACATTCATTGTTGTTCATTGTTAATGTTCTCAAAAACCAGTTTTTGGAGAAAGGAGGAGGAGAGAAAAACAGCTGGTGATAATGTGTGAATGTGAGTGAGCGAGAATGACTGAGAGCCCTCTGGCCACGGCTGAGCTTTCTCTCCAACACGTATCGATTGTTGGGTTGAAAGACAGCCCTGGCAGACAGTGGTCGACCTGCCTGATGTGTGTGTGTGTGTGTGAGAGAGAGAGAGAGAGAGAGGGAGAGAGAGAGACATATACAGGGGAATAGAAAAACTATTATTTTTAAAAGGGAGTACTGCATGATTCCTATGTATGCAAGCAAATGAAATGAGAGATTTTTAAAGAGTTGTTGCGACTCTTTATGATCAGTGATGTGTTCATTCAGAGCTGAGGCTGTATATCGTGAAACACAGCTGAATGTCAGCATTCTCAGAACCAAATGTGTCTTACCCGATGGTGTTAGACCAAATAGCATTGTCAGCAGAACAAATGCTTGTTGACACACAGCAGCTGTGTTGGCAGATGCTGGCAGTAACTGTGACGCTAATGATAAAATAATGGCCTGTTTGTGTTGTCTGTGCACTGGCTATGTAATCGACATAACAATATTTAAAGCGTGGAAAGCTTTGAATTTGCTGTTGAAACCCTATCACATGAAGCTGCTGCATAATATTCAGTGAAAACTGGGTTCAAAAGTGAATAATAAATAAGAAAATAATTTACAGTATGCAGCACCATGAAGAGTTCCACCTATTCCTCTTTCACACCGAGGGTAGCAGGTTCTCCCGTGTTTTTATTCCACCCAGGTGAGCCCACAGGAGAAAAGGTGATAAACACCTTTCACATGGTCAGTGGTGAGTCTGTTTTACATTGTGTTGTTAAATCAATTAGTCAGTGCTGCATCGAGTCTGAATTTGAACTGAATGACAGGAAGCTGAGGGGAAGACAATCATAACTACAACGTTCAGTGACAGTTGTGTATTGTGTTTGCTCTTTCAGATGCAACAGAGAGTGAACGATTTCAATGGCAGTGTTGCATCTTGATCTTGAAATAAATAAAGTGTCTCATTTTGTCTCACTGGCCAAACACGTGATCATGCACAGACAACTGCAATATACCAATTTTACCAAGACTTACTGATATCTGGCTTTCGTCTTTGCTTCACGGCTTTAAGTCTCTCTCTGTCTTAAGTCATGTATAGTGAGAGACCAGGGAGGGTAAACAAGGGTATACAAGTCCATCAGTGACAGTCGTTTAATGTGACAATGACTTGAACAGGTGAGATAAATATTCTTTCGGAAACCAAGCCCACCTGGAAAGCGTGTTAAGACGTTGCATTTGTTAAGAATCCCGACATTTTTCTTAAGTACTAAATACCACCTAACCCTCACCACAGATGTATATCACACAATGCATGCAACCTCCTCTCTTGTTTAACTTTCTCTTTTATTTGTTGATTAAATGTGACAATCCTGCATTTTTTGTCTTTTGACCTGTTGTTTGTGAGTTCTTCTGAAACATTATTTTGAGTATAGTTTTGGTGATTAGGATGGTTAAAGCTGTGAATTACCTGTCATGGGATCAGGAAAGTTGTCTGAATCTAAATCTATTGAACAGTTGCACATTATGAAATATATATCTGCCATCAAATTAAACACCTCCTATGGTGACTCAGCTGGTATGAATACAGTGTAGTGCATCAGTCATTCAAAATACATTGCTTTTTAACGTAATTGAGGCTGTGATTACACTTCTTAAACTATATTTACTGTTGCAGTTGAGAAAGATAATTTCCAGGGCACGGGCTCATTGCTCATTAAGGCATCTGATCACAAGGCGACCTAATGGGCTGCCTCTGTTTTCACTTTGTCAGCTTCTAAAACAGCTTCATTAAAGCAACTCTGTTTTTGACTCTAGATTCTACTCACCAGTGTGGCCATTATGAGCACAATGTTGACTGTTCAATAAAACGTTATTGGTGTGAGTGAAAATGTTTTGAGGTTTGATGGAGAATCTGGAACTTGAGTTATCCGTTAAAAACTAATGTGAGTCAATGAACAACTACACACACACACACACACACACACACACACACCCCTGCCTGGTGTTTTCCATTAGGCTTGATTGGAAGTGTTGATTGATTCTGTCCATGTGTTGTCAGTGCAGGCGACTCGGCCACTCTCCTTTATTGGGACACAGTGGCAGAGTGGGGACTGAAAAGTGCTGATACAGCAGATGAGAGTGACAAAGCAGGCATAAGTTGAAGACTGTATTCCATATCCTTAAAGCTTTGATTCTGTTCACGCCTCATGCCATGTAAGGGTTAGGCTTGTAGCTGACATAGAACTGTCCGTTGGTCTGTCTTTTGGACAGAGATTTCTGGCTCTGTTAGGAGCTTTGAAGCTCAGTCTGGTCTCAACAACATGCGCACACACACACACACACACACACACACACACACACACACACACACGCACACACACACACACACACACACACACACAGAGCGAGTTCAACCAGATGCCCAACTTTTATTAACAATCAATTAACCTGATAATAATAACATGATTTCTTCTCCCTCATTGTCAGTCTCTCTCTCTCTCTCTGCTTTCACTAAAACTGAGCAAAATCTAATTTCCCTCGAGATACTTGGCCCTTTACTCAACTAAATTTTATCCTGTCTTCTACAGAATTTAAACTAGATTTCTTGGTATAAGATAGTGCCTCACTTAATTCTGCCCACTGAATTCAAGTATTGAACATTAGTTTGAATGGACTCAGTAGAATCGGCTCCCTGTTGTATCTGTTGTAGCTATGTCTTAAACATACTGTAGATTTATGGTGGTTGCTTATTTCATCCCCTCAAATGTGATGCACTCCCTCCCAAAGCAAATGAGCTGACGACATGTCCTCTCCTGTGACTTGATTTCCTTAGTGGTAATTTCCTTGCCATTCAGTATCCTAGGCAGTGAAATTCCCAAAGGTTTGGCCAAAATTTGATCACATGACCTTGAGAAAACAAGCTAAAAAAATCCAATTGACCAGAGTGTCTCTCTCTCTCTCTCTCTCCCCCTCTCTCTCTCTCTCTCTCTCTCTCTCTCTCTCTCTCTCTCTCTCTCTCTCTCTCTC
>JAFBJT010109145.1:104314-124521 GCA_016785325.1 Chascanopsetta lugubris
CACACACACACACACACACACACACACACACACACACCACTGGTACTAATACATCATTTTTGCACGGACACTCAAATCCCTCACTCGTCCTAAATGCCCCTCCCTCCATAAGCCCCATCAACTCCCCGCAAAATTAGAAATAAGGCGCACACACACTTCTACAAACACGTTTACACAAGTATGAACACAACCTGAGGAGGAACCATCACAGAGACGCAGAAAAGGCACCTGAGCGCGTGAGGTCAGTGCTCAGCACATGGACGGTCCAGAGGCGCAGAGCTGAAAACACAGGCTTACACAACAGCTTATTCAACACGAGCTCACTCACACAGGGGGCGCTACAGACAACCAGAGGGGGCCGGAGAGCGGAGAGGACGGACCGACAAACAAAAGACAGGAATGGATGGACAGGGAGACAGGGAGACAGGGAGACAGGCAGACAGACATGTAGATACAGAGGAAGACAGAGGAGAATCGGAATCTGACGACAGAGCGATAGAAGCGCAGACAGAGGCGAGTGCAGTTGAGGAGATAAGGAAACAAAAGGCCAACGGACGGGGGAAAGAGAGAGAGATGGAGGTAAAGAGGGAGACAGGAGGACTGGGGGACAGAGGGGCGGGGCTAAAGAATGGAGGATGAATCAATGGATGGACAGACTCAAATACAGACAGGGATAGTGAGTGAGACAGGGACCGAAAAAGAACAAGTGCTGCCACAGAGTCTGTGATCAAGTCAGATCAAAGGAAACAGAATGTGACAGAGAGAGAAGGAGGAAGTGGAATAATGAAAGACACAGTTGAAGGTTATCTCATGTGTTTGGGTGTTTTCTGTCAGTGAGATGAGATCACATCTGAGTGTCGCTAAGAAAAAAGTTGAACAGCTGTCGACAGAAATAGAGACAAACCGTACATTTGTTGGAGGTGGATTAACCCACATTTGGTGCTCTGCTTTAGTAGATATGTCTGAGTGTACACAGTGTGTGTGTGTGTGTGTGTGTGTGGGAGAGAAAGAGAGAGATGAAGTGCATGAGAGTGAGTCAATGATGTGTTCATCGTTTTTGGAAACGGGCTGTGTGGCTCGGTGGGCTCATAAAGGAGGGGTCCTGGTTGGTTTGCCTCTGCAAATGTTATTGGTTGACTGGAGGAAAGATGTTGAACATCACAGGGAGACGCAGGAGAGAGTGAGTCACAACATCAACGAGTTGGTTATTCTCCGGCTCAGAGGCAGAGAAAATATCCTGGTCGTCCATTATTAGAACTGAGACACTGATCAGAGCTTTACTCTGCACGTCAGTCAGTCATCAGTCCTTGTGACGTCAGATCAAGAAGCTTTTTGAAAATGGAATCATTTAAAAAAATGCTGACTTCATTATAAACAGTGGCTTCCGGGTGTATTCGTAAAATGACTAAAATGACTTCAAGCCCACGAGGTATCTAATCTCAAATGCTGACAATAAGCACATTTAAAGAGAGCAATATATATTTGTGTAGCCATAATATTTGCTGTTTTCTTTGATTATCTAATCTAACTTGACCACTTTCCATATTTGTAACTCACATCTGACGGATGTTGTGGTGTTATTTTGTGTTTTGTGTAGCTGCCTCCTGCCCTGTGCCTCCCTGTGACATTCTCACTCCGACTTCATGTAAAAGCTACAGACACAGACAAGTGGTCTGACTTCCTGTGAAGCGCTTCACCGGCGTCATCAGGGCGAATGTTCACGTGTTCGGGAACAGTCAGTCAGTCAGTCAGTCCGTCAGTCAGTCCGTGACTCCAGCAGCTGCTGTGTGTGGCAGCTTGCTCAGCTTGCTGTGTGTCAGTCTCTGCTGAGGCACAGTGTGTGTGTGTGTGTGTGTGTGTGAGAGAGAGAGAGCTGTATTCCAAGTATCCAATGCTCTGCAGCATCAGGGATTTTGAAGACACACACACACACACACACACACACACACACACACACACACACTAAGAGTGTGCAGGTCAGCGGAGGAGGGTTTTAAAAGCCTGGCACAGAGAGAGACAGTGAGCGAATGTGGAGGAGGGAGAGCGTCAGTGATGATGTAATCTGAGAAACGCAAAGTGAAGAGGGGGATGGATCAGATACTGATGCACATCAAAGGAATAGAGGGGATGGACGTATTTACTATGACTCCACTTTTCTAAATGCATTCATCAACTATTGACCAAACTGCAGTGCAACTAAAGGAAGAGAAAACCATAAGAGAACAAGTCAATAAAAAAATAAAAGAAAATGACTCATATTTCATTAGATATTTAAAGGCTCAAGGGAAATTATTCTATATATCAGCATTCAGATGAATCATCAGTTTATTTTATGAAAATTAAAACATTATCTAAAGAATTGTTAGAATGAGCCATTTCTATTTACATGAGGAGCAGATACTCTCTATGGAGGCCACCATGTTGCACCTCCATGTTTTTAGAGCGGCCCAGAATGGACTAGGTGAACATATTGTTTTTGTTTTTCACAGATTTCATAACTGAAGTCTGCCACAGGTTCATGTTTGGAAGGAAAATACAAGGTGATGGGCGGTGAGCTGCAACACGCAACTTCACGGCTAGATGTAGTGAAGGTTCCCCCTGTACCTCCGTGTCCGACCCAACACACGGACCCTCTGTGAAGCTGGTGTTGGCGTTGGATCACAGGGCGAGAGGAACGCAGATAGAGTCCAATAAGAAACCCACAATTCCCCCAAATGCTAGAAAACTGCAGATGGAACTTAAAGACTATGGAAAAACACCTAATGTTCTGTGCTCCAGTGAAAGCAGAGGACATGGATCAGATGGAGTCCAGCCTGTTTGTCACTGCACGGTGTTGCCTGTGAAGCAGGGAGGTGGGAGGTTGCTGATGGGGGTTACATGAGAGCAGAAGGTGGAGCACAGATGGTCTTTAGAGACGGAGCCGTGGCGCAGGGAGCAGCTCGGTTATTCACAGATGGAAGATACAAGATACAGGAAAACTATTGTTGTTTTGCAGACAATGCAAAACAACACTACTACTAGCACTGTTAAAAACACTGTAGTGATATATATACACACACACACACACACACACACACACACACACACACACACACACAGAGCTCAGCTGCATCGATGGCAGTTGTGAAAAAGCTGTTGCTAATGCCTGAACTCAGAGACATGGTATTTTGAATGTTGCACATTGAGAGGATGATTAACACTGATGACATTTGACTTCAAATCAAAAAGTAGTGATAAGTTGTGTGCGTGTTCTAGTGTAACTGTGCAAATGATGAATGTGCATCAACACATACGAAGAGATGGTTTCTGATTCATCAGAGTTCAATGTTTATACTCTGGTCATTCTTCAGGTATGATTGACTGATTTATCTGTGACACCACAGACAAGAGGCTACAAGAATTATTGCACTGCCTTTGGTAAGCAAACCAAAGTGATGAGCATTTCTGAAATGTTAGAGCAGGAATACTGCGCGACAGTCGAGCGATAAAAGACCCCACAACAGCTGCAAAGAGAACTTCTCTTCCCTCACAAGTCTGCTGCAGGAATGGATTCTATTTTACAGAGAGCAAAGATTTCATCAGTCATATTTTATTATGAATGCAACATTATAAACAGATATTAAAGGGGCTTGTGTTTTATTTCTAATCTGGGGTCATGAAGCTCACTGGTAAGGACGGCGCTGTGGCTGAGTTATGTATTTGCGCGAGAGTAAAGTTCCATAATGTTCTCATTATTCACGATATCGCACCGAGGTGTGCGGCTATAAAAGGAGAGGCAGAGGGGGAATAATCTGCTTCGTGCTGAGCACTGTTTTTT
Organism: Chascanopsetta lugubris; assembly: GCA_016785325.1. Lineage (NCBI taxonomy): Eukaryota > Metazoa > Chordata > Actinopteri > Pleuronectiformes > Bothidae > Chascanopsetta > Chascanopsetta lugubris. The sequence goes on from JAFBJT010109145.1 coordinate 108,132, forward strand.
TTTTATTTGGTCCATTGATTTCTAATTCCTCCTATTTATTCGCTTGCCAGGGGGTCACAGATGATTCTGTGTTCTGTTTGTTTCCGATTCAGAATCAATCTTTACTGTCATTCACACATGCTGCACCAAAAGCATGGTCCACAAAAAATACATTCATATTTCTCCAGGGATCAGCGATAATTAAAAGAAACACAACAATACATTTGTGAAATGAACCCAGTAAAACTCACCATAACTTGAGCAATTCCCGTATAATGCTGAACGTGGAATTACCACGTACCTATAAAGGTAATAATGATAAGTTGGCAGGATCTGTATTAAAGCAGTATTAAAGTCTTTAATCACTGGCGTGAGAGAGCTTTGTTTGCATTAGCGTGAGCACTGGCTTGTTTGGCTTTGGTGCAGACGAAAATATATTTTGCAGAGTAATCGACGTGTTTGTTTTTAATACTGAGGCACAGTGAATTACTACAACATCAACAGTCCTTGACCAGCTGGTGCAAGCGTGCTGATACAAGTGCAATACTGTATGTCGCCATGGTAACTGTCTTCAGGTCAGTTAGAGAGAAGGAGTTCCATACATTAATAATTCCTCACAGGAGGCAAGTCATCTCGACAGAGCTGAATCAACTGCTGAGTCATCACCAGGAAAGATGGACTGACCAGTACAGAGAACGGTTAGAAAGGCAAATGAAACGATTCCTTCAAAAGAGCCTTGAGTGTGTAGGTATGTACCACTCTCAGGACAGAAGAGGGTAATTTGAGATTCATAGAAATGCAGTTGTATTTTTTGAAGTTCATCGGTAGTACTGTTTGTACAATGAATAGTTTGAACATACGCAGATTGAATTTTAACAATCGACTCTCTCACAGAATTTTAACAATCGACTCTCTCACAGAATTTTAACAATCCACTCTCTCACAGAATTTTAACAATCCACTCTCTCACAGAATTTTAACAATCCACTCTCACAGAATTTTAACAATCCACTCTCTCACAGAATTTTAACAATCCACTCTCTCACAGAATTTTAAAAATCCACTCTCACAGAATTTTAACAATCCACTCTCTCACAGAATTTTAACAATCCACTCTCACAGAATTTTAACAATCCACTCTCTAACAGAATTTTAACAATCCACTCTCTAACAGAATTTTAACAATCCACTCTCTCACAGAATGGGTCCAATATTGTGCCCAGGTACATTTCAGCACAAAGATGTTTCTGTCCACTTAAAGGCCTCAAACATCCAGTAAGATGGGAGTCACCTCTCAGCAGCAGTGAGGGACGGTTGCAGACCGATCAAAGTATGTACAAAGATGTCGCGTACGTCCACTCTGGGCTATTGTTCAAACATGGCGGCCCCCATGGAGAGGGCCCGCTCCTGATGTAAGTATGTAAGTATGTATGAAAGGACACATTTTGGGGTCATGTCAAAAGCAAGGCATACATTGGGGTGATTACACATTTGTAAAAATGTCTATATTTTACTTGCTTGTAATTCTATTTCTCCAATTAGAAGTGACAAAAATAGACGAAAATCGTACACACCGCACCTTTAAGTTTGATTGTTCTAAGTCTGATGTTTCAACTTTACAGACATTGGTTATGACTCATGAATAACATATTATCGCAAAACGTAATGGGCGACTTTGAGTTGTTGATACTTACAGATCAATAAGAGCAACTTTTCTATTTAACAGTGGGCTCTACAAATGCCAAAAGCAATGTGAAATATTGATCGATGAAAGTGGCTGCACACCTTTGTTTTGAACTTGAATGGTTGGAATGGTTGAGATGAAAAACGAAAACAACAGTGTTATTGGTCTCAATCCTCAGCGACCAGAGAGAAAGTAGCTGATCACAACTGAGGGATGCAGCCAATTGGCTCGGCTCGAACCCGCCCACCACTGCTCACAGCTTTGATTTTTGGCAACAAAACATTTCCTCCTGTTGAGCTCACGAGGCCTTCAACACATAATTACTACGTGTCACTGAATTTCTTTCTCTTTTTTTAACGTCTCTCGTTCTGTCTCATACACAGAAACAGCGCTCTACATTTGAATACATGTAGAATGCGTTTTATCGTTTATATCTGTCTGACTTTCCAACCAACCAACTTTACAGGCTCGTCACTTTTGACACAAAATTCAAAATATGAACTCGGGAGTCAGAGTTTATATTCGATATCAAAATATAGCGCAGCACACCGTCTGCAGTAACAGCTTAACTTTTGAAATGTTTGTAGGTATTTCTGCTTGTTTTCTTCCTTTAGCCACAAGCACAATCTATTTCAATCAAAAAGTTTCTTTCGAAAAATCAAAAATCCAGCCTTCCCCATCCCACATGCTGAAGTTCCCTTAGGCAAGACACTTAACCCCACAGTATCCCATGAACGCCCCCTTCAATCCTGTGGAAGAGCTTATGGGGTCAGATGCAATGAACCTGGCTGACACCAACAGCTGCTACCCCCCCTCCCCCCCCCCCCCCCAAATCTTGGAGAGGAGGTTGACAATGCAAAGCAATGCTATTCTTTCATTTCACTTTGCATCACTGGCTAACTCAAAACTACGATGTTCAACAAATTGAAAAAGCAAATTGTTAAAAGGTCCGTGCAGGCATTTGATTTCCCACAAATGAACGACACGACTGGAACTCTGCCCTGCACATCTACACATGTTCTCATGATACATCAAGTACACACACAGGCTCACTGACAGGATGTTGGATTTTCAAAGACACGAGGGAGAAAGAACGACAGAGCAGCAGATGAACCGGAGCAGACTTCGATGTGACAGGGTTAAAGCCAGGAGCTGCAGCAGCTGCTCTGTGAGCCCTGACTTCATGAGGAGTGAAGCCATCACACTAAAGTCATCCTGCACTCCCACAACAGGAAGGGATTCCCAAGGGTTAGTTAATGAGGAGTTTACTCTGAGGGAATGGACCAATCGAATGTGCTGTACATTATTTATCATGTTATGGAGAACTTCATCAAATCTTTGAAGACACTTGAAGGGATGAGATGCTGCCGGACCTTCAGACCAGGCCTTATTACATATTCTCTAATATCCTGCCTGGAAATACATTTGGGGTTTTTCTAATAACACTCGAATCAATGGTCGACTATTGTGAGAAAAATAGATAAATAAACAGATCAAAGAGAGAGGCATTTCCATTCTACCAGATGAACGTCCACTTTTACTACCGTAAAAACATGGAGGCCCCCCTTGAGAGGACCGACCCCCCCCTCCTGATTACATTATTACATTAATGGGCTCATTTAACGTGATTCTAAATTCATGAAAATGTCAGAATGTAATTGCTTTGTAATATTTGAACGTGACAAAAATCACCCCAATCTTACACACAGCACCTTTAAAATGTAAATACATGTATTTTAATTTAATCCAACTGATCATGTCATGTCATCTTCTACCGTTTATCCCGTGTTCCGGGTCGCGGGGTATTTCTACCAGTACACAAAGGGGTCTTCTGGGGTCTCAGTGTCAGGCCCAGTGACACTGCAGCAGGGTCTGAGCGGGATTAATATATTCTATATTCTATATTACTTATTCATGTACGTTTCTATGAAAACTAAAGTTAGTGCACTGGTCGTAGTTCTGGTGAAAAAACAAAAACAAGCAGCATTCTCTCTGGACGTTAAACTCACATGTCATTTATCAAACTCATGTATATGCAGTAAAAAAAAAAAATTTTTGACCTGCTTCTCACATCCAGCAGCAGTGTGTGCGCGTCCATGTGCATCATGAATATCACTACAGGGCAAAAACACACAGTTTACACAACATGAACTCTCCTCAGCAGCCAGTCAAACCAGTCCCAACACAACATGAACTCCTCTCAGCAGCCAGTCAAACCAGTCCCAACACAACATGAACTCTTCTCAGCAGCCAGTCAAACCAGTCCCAACACAACATGAACTCTTCTCAGCAGCCAGTCAAACCAGTCCCAACACAACATGAACTCTTCTCAGCAGCCAGTCAAACCAGTCCCAACACAACATGAACTCTTCTCAGCAGCCAGTCAAACCAGTCCCAACACAACATGAACTCTTCTCAGCAGCCAGTCAAACCAGTCCCAACACAACATGAACTCTTCTCAGCAGCCAGTCAAACCAGTCCCAACACAACATGAACTCTTCTCAGCAGCCAGTCAAACCAGTCCCAACACAACATGAACTCTTCTCAGCAGCCAGTCAAACCAGTCCCAACACAACATGAACTCTTCTCAGCAGCCAGTCAAACCAGTCCCAACACAACATGAACTCTTCTCAGCAGCCAGTCAAACCAGTCCCAACACAACATGAACTCTTCTCAGCAGCCAGTCAAACCAGTCCCAACACAACATGAACTCTTCTCAGCAGCCAGTCAAACCAGTCCCAACACAACATGAACTCTTCTCAGCAGCCAGTCAAACCAGTCCCAACACAACATGAACTCTTCTCAGCAGCCAGTCAAACCAGTCCCAACACAACATGAACTCTTCTCAGCAGCCAGTCAAACCAGTCCCAACACAACATGAACTCTTCTCAGCAGCCAGTCAAACCAGTCCCAACACAACATGAACTCTTCTCAGCAGCCAGTCAAACCAGTCCCAACACAACATGAACTCTTCTCAGCAGCCAGTCAAACCAGTCCCAACACAACATGAACTCTTCTCAGCAGCCAGTCAAACCAGTCCCAACACAACATGAACTCTTCTCAGCAGCCAGTCAAACCAGTCCCAACACAACATGAACTCTTCTCAGCAGCCAGTCAAACCAGTCCCAACACAACATGAACTCTTCTCAGCAGCCAGTCAAACCAGTCCCAACACAACATGAACTCTTCTCAGCAGCCAGTCAAACCAGTCCCAACACAACATGAACTCTTCTCAGCAGCCAGTCAAACCAGTCCCAACACAACATGAACTCTTCTCAGCAGCCAGTCAAACCAGTCCCAACACAACATGAACTCTTCTCAGCAGCCAGTCAAACCAGTCCCAACACAACATGAACTCTTCTCAGCAGCCAGTCAAACCAGTCCCAACACAACATGAACTCTTCTCAGCAGCCAGTCAAACCAGTCCCAACACAACATGAACTCTTCTCAGCAGCCAGTCAAACCAGTCCCAACACAACATGAACTCTTCTCAGCAGCCAGTCAAACCAGTCCCAACACAACATGAACTCTTCTCAGCAGCCAGTCAAACCAGTCCCAACACAACATGAACTCTTCTCAGCAGCCAGTCAAACCAGTCCCAACACAACATGAACTCTTCTCAGCAGCCAGTCAAACCAGTCCCAACACAACATGAACTCTTCTCAGCAGCCAGTCAAACCAGTCCCAACACAACATGAACTCTTCTCAGCAGCCAGTCAAACCAGTCCCAACACAACATGAACTCTTCTCAGCAGCCAGTCAAACCAGTCCCAACACAACATGAACTCTTCTCAGCAGCCAGTCAAACCAGTCCCAACACAACATGAACTCTTCTCAGCAGCCAGTCAAACCAGTCCCAACACAACATGAACTCTTCTCAGCAGCCAGTCAAACCAGTCCCAACACAACATGAACTCTTCTCAGCAGCCAGTCAAACCAGTCCCAACACAACATGAACTCTTCTCAGCAGCCAGTCAAACCAGTCCCAACACAACATGAACTCTTCTCAGCAGCCAGTCAAACCAGTCCCAACACAACATGAACTCTTCTCAGCAGCCAGTCAAACCAGTCCCAACACAACATGAACTCTTCTCAGCAGCCAGTCAAACCAGTCCCAACACAACATGAACTCTTCTCAGCAGCCAGTCAAACCAGTCCCAACACAACATGAACTCTTCTCAGCAGCCAGTCAAACCAGTCCCAACACAACATGAACTCTTCTCAGCAGCCAGTCAAACCAGTCCCAACACAACATGAACTCTTCTCAGCAGCCAGTCAAACCAGTCCCAACACAACATGAACTCTTCTCAGCAGCCAGTCAAACCAGTCCCAACACAACATGAACTCTTCTCAGCAGCCAGTCAAACCAGTCCCAACACAACATGAACTCTTCTCAGCAGCCAGTCAAACCAGTCCCAACACAACATGAACTCTTCTCAGCAGCCAGTCAAACCAGTCCCAACACAACATGAACTCTTCTCAGCAGCCAGTCAAACCAGTCCCAACACAACATGAACTCTTCTCAGCAGCCAGTCAAACACACAGGCTCTGTCATCTGGTCTTTGTACGACAATCCAAGAGTTACACAAACAGCTGTGGAACATAGAGAGTCCGTACCTCCTACAAGGCCCAATCGACCCTTTATTAAACCGCAAATAAAGTTACAGTATACTGGATTTCTCTCTAAAAGTTTTTTTAAAAGTTAAAGGTGCAGTGTGTAAGATTTCAGTCAACTTACATCTGTAGATAAATATGATATACTGACATCTTAATGAACGTATAATCACCTTTACATTACTCTTAAATGAGCCCTTTAATGTATATTTACATGAGGAGTGGATCCTCTCTATGGGGGCTGCCATGTTTTTACAGTAGCCCAGAGTGGACATACCAAACGCCTTCTGAGCTTTAAGGACAACTGGGTGTTACCATGGGTTCTCCTGCTTGCTCAAAAGTGAGGGCTGAGGTGATGGATACGACTTGCAACTTCACCACAAGGTGTCACTCAATCTTACACACTCTCTTTAAACATACTGTCCCCTATCTTTAAATACACTGCAGAGGGCTGGGAAGCAGGGCTGTAATGGTTCGATTCACTTTCGGTACAGTCCAGGGCGGGGGCAGGCCAAGTGTTGACGGAGGGGGGGCGGGGGGCCGCTCTGACACGGAGGAGTGGACATGATGTGTGACTGAACTATTATTTTCTCACGGGCGCTCGTCTGTGTGTGCGCGCATTGTGTTTTCTTATGAAGGACGCCATCTTTCCCTGTGCCCAACGCTTCCATACAAATCCAGGTCTGGTCCCAGCCCCACTGAGGAGGAGGGTTCGGAGTTCTCCTGAACATCAGCTATCTTCTGTGATCGATCTGTGTCAACAAAGCAGTGGCCCTTTCTCATCTGCTAGATTCATTTGGTAAAATTCTGTCAAATAATAAACAGAAACATGCCGACCGATACATCTCCTCCTGGTGGAGACAATAAACCCAGTAATTGCCTAATGCCTGTCTGTAATTAAAATAGGCAACAGTGTTTTATAAATAGAATGGAATTCAGGAGTTCACATAGCTCCGCCCCAGCAGACTCACCCACTACATGTTTATCCTGTTTATAGTTTGGAAATGTAGAGAGAAGTTGATTGATGATTTGTCAAGATTTGTCATAAAAAAAGATTTAATTCATTCCTTTATGTAATAATAATAATAATAATAATAATAACTTAAATGTATATAGTGCCTTTCAGAGACCCAAGGAACACTTTACAAGGAACGATCACACAAAAGACAGACAGATATGACCAAAAGTGGAATGAGCTTTTATTTTGGCGAGGACCTCTTTTGTAGTTTTCTTGCAGATGCAGAAACAAACACAGAGTGAATACACTCTTACCTCGGCAGATGTAATAAATGACTAATGGCTAAAGGCTAATGAAGTTTTATAGAGTGCACTCAGAGTGTTAAGGGTAAAAGCAAAAGCATTAGTCCGATTCCCACCTTGCCTCAATATTCAGGATTTTATTTTAACTTACCGTGTCTACAGTCGTTTAAACCAGTTATTTTTCTTTCATAACTCATCACAGCGTCTTTTTTAATTTTTGTTTTTTTTCTGTTGCAGAGAAAGTTCAATAGATGCATCATAATTGTTACTTTTCAGTCCTGGCAAATTCCTCTTCTTCTAATAGTTCCAAAGATTCCTTAGAGAAACACGTGTCTTAATAGACCCAGTCGTGTCACAGCTGCAGTGTCATGTGGAATCCAGTGATGTGGATGTGCGAAGGAAAAAGTATTGGATGCTTACGCCAAAATAAGAAATCGCAGTTTCATCTTTTCACAAGCAAATGATGATTCAAGTAATTCATTGAAGTTTCACGTTCACTCCGTTTCCTGCTACACAGGAAGTGAAGTCTGAAAAGAAGCCGTGGGAGCGGTTCTGAGCAGCGGTGGTTGAGGCGAGTAAAGGTTGAGGAAATGATTCAGAGAAGTCGAGGTTGTGGATGTGATTTGGTTGATTATTGCATTTTTATTTTTGTAGCTGATGATCTGTATCTGTGTCTTATTTTGAAAATCACTGGAAGTCCACTACAGTTGTCTCTTCCCAGTGTCATTTCTTTTTAATAGTAATTTTTGACTGCACCTTTTGTTTTAAATATGGTGAACATTTATTCATTAGTCTGATTTATTTTGTACTCGTGAAAGGTAAGGGGAATATTTGATCTCTTGATCTTTTTATTGGAAAAACTTCTGAAGAAAAATCTGGAGATTTTTATTGAAATTTGAGGCTGAAATATTTCGTTTGGAGTTTGTAATGTTGACTCTGTTAATGTTGACGTCTCTGCTTGATGTCTGATGACATCACGTGATGTCTCACCCGTACGTAGATGCCCCATTAGTGAGGTTGCAGATATGTGGCTTCATGTAGTGAGACCACAGTTCATCAGTGTTGGTGAAGCACATTCCTGACCAACAGCCTCCAGTAAACCAGTACACTCGTTCTGTCCTTGTGTATCTTCGTCCCCCCCCCCCCCCCCCCCCCGCCTGCTCTCAGACCTCTCCTGAGGGTTTCTGGGGAAAAATAAATATTTTTAGACATTACGGTCCAGAGCTGCTGTCACTTCTCTTTTTTTCATTTTTCATAAAGCCTAACCATGGGAAACACATTCACCTCCCCCCTTTCTCACTGTTCATGCAATCGCCTTGCCTTTGGCTTCCTACTGCCACCCATCAAAAAAAAAAAAAAAAAGGAGGGAAAAAAAGCTGCCCCCAGGGAGAGGGTTGCCATAGCAACTGCCTTCACCAGAGCAACTCCTCAAAGCGTCCATCTGCATGTCACAGCCCCAGCGTTTTCCACCTATGGCGCAACCTGTGAGTTTGTGTTGTGGGGGCTGAGAGGACGCTGGGAGTCGTCCAGCGCGTGAGACAAGGGAGCTGGAGAAGAATGGAGGAGAAAGGAGAGAGAGAGAGAGAGAGTGAGACAAAGAGAGAGTGAGACAGCGCAGATGTCCAACAGCTGATCAGCTTGACAGGGGCACTTCAGGAGACAGTGCAGCTTCACACTCGGCTCCGTGTGATAAGATGACGGACAGTGAACATGCTAAGCCTCCGTGATTTGCCGGACGAGCTGTGCAGTAACAGCTGCTCTGTCCTCCGTCGTCAGGGGGGGCCGAGCCCCGAGGCCCGGCCCGAGACCCTCGCTCCAACCTGAGGCCTCGAAAACGTGACACCGCCACAGATGCACACGTGTTTACAGTTGTGCACAAACATTTACATTTCCTGAGTGAACACGGCCAAGTCCCCCGTCCCACCATGTGACCACCACCTCCTCCTCCTCCTCGTCCTCCTCCTCCTCCTCCTCCTCGTCCTCCTCCTCCTCCTCCTCCTCCTCCTCCCCTGCATCTCCCACTCCAGTGTCAAAGATCACATCTCACATCTCCCCATCGCCGGGGAGCTGATCTTAATCCACGCGGTCTGTCGTTCAGTTTCCATGCGGCCGCCGCACACTGCGCATGGCGGCGGCTCCACTGTGCTTATTGTGCGCTCGCCGACCCACTGTTGCCTCACACGGCACAGGAGCTATAAATAGCTCGGCGCTCCCCCGTAGTTTAAATTCATCCAGCCTCGGCTGCAGGAGTTGTAAATTGGAGCTGCACCACTCTCTCGAGGAGCTCCGCGGTAACGTCAGGGGACGCCGAGCTGTCGCTGGCGCTTTTCTCTCGTCTGCGCTCTTGAGGAAGAACAGGAAGCGGCTGCTGCTTTCGCTTCCACCTTCCACTTCCTGTCTCAGCCCTGTGTGCGGCACGTTGCAGCGTCTAGTCGTGGTTTGTGTCGTTTGTCTTAAATGGGTCAAATGGAAAAATGACAATGTTCTTTGTGCACCTGTTGAGATGAGGTGATTTAAAGGGGGGGGGCAAAAAAATGACTTAAAGGTGCAGTGTGCAAGACTTGGTGACCTCTGTTGGTGAAGTTGCATGTCGTATCCATCACCTCGCTCCTCTGAGTGTCGGCGTGCTGGTTCATTCCAAAGGACGACAAACTACTTCTGTCTGTTAAGATTCTATAGAATGTGACAAAGTCTGGGCCCAGGTCTTCAGCTCCATGAGTTCGGCAGAAACCAGGCTCGGTTGAAGCCTCCGTTGCGTCACTCGACTCAGAGCCCCGATGTACAGTGATCACGGCTCCTCTGGGTTCAGAATGAACCCGATTGGCTCAGAGCAGGTGGGGGAGGGGCCGTGGTTTGGACTGGGCCTTTGCACACGTCGTCTCATCCTCTTAAAGTGGCTGGTCGTGGGCTCCCCCCTTCACCCACAGATGATCGTCCCTGGTCTCTCTCTCCGGGCGTGCGACAGCGAATGCTCTGTGTGAGTGTTCTGGCGTGGACTCGCATACAAAACGATTCCTTGAGCTCGCACGTCCGACTCGTCTGTGAACTCCCTCACAATCCGGAGCCACTGCTCGTGACCTTGCATTGCTTTGACGTCAGAGTAACTTCTTAATAAAACGTAAAACAGTGTCCAGGCATTCAACTCCCTGTTACACTTTTCTGTCTTCAGATTTTGACCTCAGCATCAGCTAATGGCACTTTCACAATAAAAGCATGGTAGGAAAATATAAAATCCCACCATGAGCATGCGGGAGAACCTATGGTAGACTACAGGCGTCATTTAAACTCAAAAGATGTTTATTGTATGTCCTCTCTCGGCTACTGTACAAACATGGCGGCCGCCATTGAAAGGACCTGCTCCGCATCTAATTATGGATTCATGGGCTCAATTAAGGGTCATGGAAAATAAATAATACAGTCAGGTAAGGTCAGTATGTAACTGTTTTTTAGACATTTTAGAAGTGGCCAAAATGACTGAAATCCTACACAGTGCACCTTTAAATTGATTGCACAGCACCTTTAAACTCCGAAACGTCCTCAAAACCTTTTTGCTGTTTTGCTCGTAATTTTCTAAAATGAGTCAAGACCTTTCAGGCTGTGACCGTGTGACTCACATCATTAGAGCCTGTCAGCATCCATGAATTTAAAAGTGTTTATTTCGGTAAAACGATGTCACATTGCATCTAAGGATGTTTCCAAAATGTCCTTTTTGTCCCGCAGCCATCCACGAGTTTCCAGAGGACATATTCACCAAGGAGCAGAGGAAGAAGGGAGCCGTGTTGCTGCATACGCTCTGTGTGAGTATCGGATAAGCATGGAATCATAAGTCTTTGTTCTCTGACGTGAGATATTCGAATGTTATTGATCCTCCGCAGGCCATTTACATGTTCTACGCTCTCGCCATCGTGTGCGACGACTTCTTCGTCCCTTCTCTTGAGAAAATATCCGAGGTAATTTTAACAGCACCAACCCACAGTATAATGTCATACATCAACAGAACGTTATTTGATTATTATTCAACTGATTCTGTGGTTCATTCTTGTACATTTGTTTTCAGAACCTGCAGCTGAGTGAAGATGTGGCCGGGGCCACGTTCATGGCGGCAGGAAGCTCCGCCCCAGAGCTGTTCACCTCCCTCATTGGTCTGTGTCTGCACCACATAACATGCTAGTTGTTATTATTTTAATTTCACGTGAATACATTTTATTTACACTTAATGTAAAGTGTCGACTAGAGAAATGCTGACATTTCAATTCCAGCCCCAGTTTCTGCAATACCAGAATTGTCCATGAGATGTCAGCAGGGTTCGACTGAAATGAACTCTGTCACCTTCAGTTATGCTCGTAATACTCAAGCCATGTCATGTGTATGTGTGTGTGTGCATGTGAGTTTGCGTGGGTGCATGCACACGCATGCGTGCTCGTGTGTGTGTGTGTGTGTGTGTGTGTGTGTGTCTCCCCCGCTGCCCACAGTGTCCAACAGGAGATGACAGACTGCTGCAGTGATTCTCACTTGATCTGAAACCAAACAAAGACTATAGACACGTCTGACCACCCCCCCCCCCCCCCCCCCCCCCCCCCCCCCCCCCCCCCACTCCCCCCCCCCCCCCCACCCCCCCCCCCCCTCTCAGGTGTCTTCATCACGAAGGGAGACGTCGGCGTCGGCACCATCGTGGGCTCGGCCGTCTTCAACATCCTCGTCATCATCGGACTCAGCGGGATCTTCGCAGGCCAGGTAGAGCCACCCCTCCAGCCTTCCCCTTCCCCACAGTGAGCATGACATCATGCATGATGTTTCCCCCACAGACGGTGACTTTGACCTGGTGGTCTCTGTTCAGAGACTCCTCCTACTACATCCTCGCTGTGCTGACACTCATCCTGGTGAGACCTGTTTCTCTCCACCGGCGTGAAGCCCACCTGACGTCCCACTGTCGTGCTCAAATGTGGTGTTTTGTCTTCCCCCTCCTCCTTAGGTGATCTACGATGCCACAGTCGTATGGTGAGTTCACGGACTTTTAAATCGTGCTCAGTTTTGGTCGTTCGGGATCAGTCGAATGCGGTGTGGATGAGTCGTTGGGATCTTATAAAACGAGTGTTTAATGCTTTGAACGTAATATCTGAGGAAGACCTCCGAGGAATACTTTCAAATTGGGCACAAAGTATTCGTTTGGACTCCGGGACGACGATTCAAATGAAACCACGACTGGTTTGCTGCTCCTCGATCAAAATGAGTGAAAGTAGTATTTTCAGGTTTGGTGCAAACATGTATTTGGACACTTGGGTGGTTAAAGACCTTGTGAAATGATTTCTATTGGTAAATGATATCACTTATTTACACTGAGGGTCTCTGACTGTGTTATCACCTGCATGCACAGGCCGCCATGTTGCATATTTTACAGTAGCCCAGAATGGACAAACTTTGAGTTAATAGAAATAATAAACACAGGTTCTCCTACATGCTTGGAGAGGGTGAGGTGAGGGCTGCAACATGCAACCTCCCCACAAGATGTCATTCAATCACACACACTGCACCTTTAACCCAAACATGAAGAGATCAGATTTCAGCGGTTAAAGGTCAAAGGTCACAGAAACCTCTGGAAAAATGTTTTTGGGAGAAATACAACCACAGGAAAGTCTACTCTGTTCCAGTATAATCTCTATTTCCTGCTTGTGAAAATGTTTTACGATGTTTTCATTGGTTCTGAAGTTATAAATCAGCCTGTTTGAAAGATCTTCAAACTTCCTGCCCCTTTTTTCAACACCTGTGGAAAAGGAGCCGGAATTCCTGTTTACATTCACTCACATTAACATCGTGACTGAAATATCAGAAATCTGCTTTTAGCCTCAATGAGAACAGCAAAATCACAGTTCTATTATTCGATGTAAAATATCCAGAAAACACAGGGAGCCCCTTGTAAATCCGCCGTCGCCCCTGGTGTGAGGACCACTGCTGCTCTGTATCCAGCTCTGCTCTGATCGATGTCGCCACCTCTTCTTCAAACCTGTTTCCACAATCATGGAGTCGAAGGTGTCACCGGGCTCATGGGCACGGGACTGAGCAGCGGGTTCCGTCCACGCGCTCACAGAACAACACATCACAGACAGTGTTTGCGGACGCTCCGCCGCGCCTCTGAGTCGAGGCCGGTCAGATTGAAAGTCTGCCGTACGATGACATTTCATTTGTCTGCTGGCTCCGAGGGGCTGCGTCTGCGTGTCCTCGCTCATTTGGAGCAGAGCCATTAGATTGATTTTGAAATAGTTGTCGCAGTGATTTTGTCGCGCAGCCTTTTCTTTCCAAACGTGCTCATTTAGCGCTTTGAAATGTTCAAATGGCCTTTTTCAAAGTGGGCTTTTCATTGTCGTATATGTCAGCGCTTTTAATGAAAGAGTAGATTTAATCCTGGATTGAATGTCACTGCTTTCTCCGGTGATTAATGGCCGACTGTTATTGAGTGAGCGGAGCCAAAAACCACCCGGCTCTGTTTTACCTTCGCTCTGTTCCTGTGGAGACACGGAGGCAGATTTGTGTCTGATGCTGAGTCACTGCGAGTCCATGATATCTGAGATATGAGTCTGCACATGTTTCACAGTGCGCTTGAAGGTAACGTGACTTTTAAAGTTGTAGTAGGGCTGCAATCAACGGCTTGATGAGTCATAATCCAAAATGTAGCGAATCATTTAACTCATTTATTTAACTACAGTATTCTGTTCAAAACCGTCTGAACTGGAGCAGTAAATGCACTTGACTTTTTAGGCTGATTTATTTGTAAGTCTTTTTAAAGACCTTTTGATAGATATACTTCTCTGAATATTCACCATTTACCGTTTATGGTACATATTATATGTGGAGAAGGCAGGTGAAGACACTGCAGTGGCACAGGATGTTTAGATTGTTTCAATAAATAGTTGTTGTTCATAATAATAATGTAAAGACTCATATATATAATCGATAATATACACATTTTATACAGAGACGATAAAGGGAAACAACCACAGATCTGTTGTCACCATGAGATTTGAATCACAGTGTCAGAAATTCCTCACAGTTTGCAGTTGAGCTGCAGCCATTAAAACTCATTTAGAGATGTATTGTGTGAAATGTCTCTTCTTAGTTTGTCACATGATCATTTAATCTTAAAGTGATCAAGTTTATCAAATGTTTAGGGAGATAAAAGTGGAGAGATGATGTATGAATGTGTTTTCTGGGGCAGTACTAGAATGAACCTCAGCAGAGCACATACCTCCCCCTGCTGTTCCCTCATGGAACTGCATTTACACTCACAACGTGCACATTTGTACTCACTCCTCAAACGGCCTGATTTTTAACATCTGCTATATCTCTGTGTTATTGACCTATAATTCAAGGCAAATGTTGAAAAATACCCTAAAGTTAAGGAAAGTGAAAATAAGTTGTGTGGTTTTGGGTTTTATGATGAAAATAAAAATATATAATTCATAGTGTGAGACCAGACTAACTCGAATCTTCTGCTCTCTCCAGGTGGGAGTCCATCCTCCTCATGACCATGTACGGAATCTACATCATAATCATGAAGTGAGTTTAAAGGTCAATCCGCCTCATTGGTCACTGCCTCTAAATGCCGTGCTCTGCATCTATGGATCTAAACCCTCAGCGTCCCTCCGCTCGCAGGTTCAACTCCCAGCTTCTGGCGTTTGTGACTCGTCAGCTGCGAGACAGCAGGCCGTGCTGCGCGGGAGCAGACCATCGCAGAGAGGACAAGACGGCAGAGGACGCCTCGGCGTGCAACACCTCCATGGTGCTGCTCAACAAAGGTCAGAGGGCACCACACCACTGCTCCTCTGACACTGTCTCTCTGGACATGATGTTTCCTTCAAGGGCTTTCTTCAAAACCGATCACCTGATTAAAGGTGCCGTGTGTAAGAGTACAGTCATTTTTGTCACCTCCACAAATCCTGCAGAACAATAGCATACTTAGAATTTCACGATTTTATAGTCACCGAAATGTTTTCTTTTTTACCCATGACCCTTAAATGAGCCCATCACTGTTTATTTACATGAGGAGCGGGTCCTCTCTACGGGGACGGCCATGTTTTTACAGTAGCCCAGAGTGGACGGACTAAGTATCTTTTGAGTTGAAAGGAAAACGATCATAGGTTCTCCAACATGCACTGAAGGATGAGGTGATGGATACAACATGCAACTTCGCCTCTAGATGTCAGCAAATCTTACACATTGCACCTTTAAATGTATGTGGTTGAAGGTCAAAGGTCAAGGTCATAATGGCAACAGCTGGTGCCGCAATCTGCCGTATTAACACTGCCACTCCTACTGATCCCAACCAATCAGACTTCACATTTGGTGGATTCTGTAATATGCAAATGATCTCCTCCAGGTTTCACCACACACTTTGGCACGGTGGCTATTTTCAATAAATCGCAATTGAGGTCCACGTTCAAAAATAGTTGTAGTGCCCTCTAGTGGCAGACGATGTCAAGTACGCATTCTCCCATAGAACACAATTAGCAAGATGATGCTTTGAAACCCGCCAAGCGAGTGCTGGTGGTCTGAGGAGATGACATGGGATTAGCTCTAGTTCTCTGCATTCCAGTCTTTACCTGTCGAGTTCTTCCACAGGCCACGCCCACGGCCAGGAGCCCTCTCCGGTCATCATGGTGGACGAGCTCCTCATCCTCAACCCCCACAAACTCTCCTTCTCCGAGGCCGGCCTGCGCATCATGATCACCCCTCACTTCTCCCCCCGCACCCGGCTCTCCATGGCAGGACGCATGCTCATCAGCGAGGTACGTCCCGCCTCATGACGTCACACATTATCACGGCGGAGGCGTCCTGCTCAAGTCCCCCCCCCCTCCCCCC
>JAFBJT010109145.1:125059-171872 GCA_016785325.1 Chascanopsetta lugubris
GAGTGGGAGGGGGGGGGGGGGGGGGAGTGGGGAGTGGGGGGGGGTGGGGGGGGGGGGGGGGGGGGGGGGGGGGGGGGGTGAGGAGGTGGAGGAGGAGGAGGAGGAGGGTGAGGAGGTGGAGGAGGAGGAGGAGGAGGAGGAGGAGGAGGAGGGGGAGGAGGAGGAGGAGGAGGAGGGGGACTTTATAATGATCAGACCACGTTGACTCATTTCTGGAGTCAGACATTTGAAGTAGTGTCGTCTCCTTGCGCTGACCACGGTTCCAGCAGCACCATCACAGTGTACGAGGACAAACACAGTGGACGAGTAATGATTCAACGCTTAAATGAGCAGTAAGAAAAAAAGAGGAAAACAATACAGACGAGATCTAAATCGGCCAGATCAGATGGAAGAGTGAGAGATGAAGGCCGAGGCAAAGTGCATGTCATGTCTCCCCTGAAACTCCTCCCACATTCACACTGCACCCAAACCATCTTGCCGCCGTTCTCTGCAGGTGGCTGCGGCGCTCGGGTGAAGTGGGTGATCACGTGGCCCCTGGGCCTCCTGCTCTACTGCACCGTGCCCAACTGCGTGCGGCCGCGCTGGCACCGCTGGTTCATGGTCACCTTCGTGGCCTCCACCCTGTGGATCGCCATCTTCTCCTACCTCATGGTGTGGATGGTAAGGACCCAGACGGGGCAACGGGAGCCAGCGGCCGCTCGCTGACTCGGCCCTGGCTCAGCTTTACTCTCGTCCCCTTCAGGTCACCATCATCAGCTACACGCTGGACATCCCGGACTACATCATGGGAATCACCTTCCTGGCGGCGGGGACCAGCGTTCCAGACTGCATGGCCAGTCTGATCGTAGCGCGACAAGGTAACGAAAACTCGGAAAGCCTTAATCCGCTCGCCGCCGCGGCGACGTCCCCCTTCATGCTTCTGTCGTGTGTCCCGTCTCAGGAATGGGGGACATGGCGGTGTCCAATTCCATAGGCAGCAACATCTTTGACATCCTGCTGGGTCTGGGCTTCCCCTGGGCCCTGCGCACCCTGGTGGTGGACCACGGATCGACGGTACGCACACTTGGCCTCAAATCCCGTTTGTTGTCCTCCTCTGTGATGTTCAGCTTCCTGTTTACGTGGTGTTGTCTCCCGGCAGGTCTCCATCAACAACAAGGGCCTGGTGTATTCTGTGGTTCTGCTGCTGGCCTCAGTCTTTCTCACCGTGAGTCCACATCCAGTCCTTGGACCCTGCACATGATTCACGTGTTTGAACGAAATACCTGAAAAATGACATGTGAACATGCACCCTGACAAGAGAAGGATTTCTGGGAGGGAATGTAGATGTTAGTGAACACTGCAAATGATCATCATTATTAATAATGTATCACGATATTATTCGTGTTTCTCAAATATTTCCCTCTGTATTTTTGGCAAAAAAATTTGGGGGAAATTATAAAACTAATATAACATTATTATTAAAAGTCTTATATTTTCAGTTTGACAGGAATATATGTCAGAGGTCATTCAGAGTTCCTGCAGAGGCATTCAATGAATAACATGAGGAAATAAGGCCTGAGCTATTGAAACGTCTTAGGACGTCTCTTATGTATCAGGTTATACATTTCTGATGTTCTATAATTAGATTTTGTAAAAAAACAAAACAGATCCTAATTGCACAACAGGGATTTTATGTTATTTAATAAAAAAAAAAACATTTAATCACCTTGTCTTATCAAAAACAAATATATGTACCTACCTACCTATGTAGTGTTGCCCGCTTGCTTTAATCCTTGACATTTATTTATCTAATGACTGAACGATTGATGAATGGATTTATCTTTCAACATTGAATTGTTGATTCTTTATTTCATGCTCGTTGTCTTTAAGCCCCGCCCTCATCACTTGTCTCTCGCCCCACAGGTGATGAGCGTCCATCTGAACCACTGGAAGCTGGATCGTCGGCTGGGTCTGGGCCTGATGTTTCTTTACGCCATTTTCCTGCTCTGCTCCATCCTCTTCGGTCAGATGTAAAAGGTCAAAGGTCGAGTCCCGTCACTCAAACGAGCTGAGTATCCACCTGCTACAACACACACTCTTTACTGAAGCCAAAAATAGAGAGACAGCTTTGTTGTGTTACCTGTGTGTGTGTGTGTGTGTGTGTGTGTGTGTGTGTGTGTGTGTACACTGCACACACACACTGTAGGATGTGTCGGGGTGACGCACACTTTTTGATCAGTTGCTCATTTGGTTTGATTTTTTAAGTTTCAGTTTGGAAGCAGTGGATCTGAGCAGAGTCAGATCAGGTGAAACTGAAGTGTTGTTGTTGTTGTTGTTGTTGTTGTTGTTGTTGTTGTAGCCGTGCACTGATATTTGTTTATAATTTATAGAATCTTAATGAGCTAAAACTTCACTTCTGTATCAATGTTGACTTTCTATTTTATATCATTTGAATATATCAGAGCAATTCCTCAAACATAAAAGCTACAAATCTAAATTATGTTATTATCAGTATTTTTACATCAACAACCATCAAAGCAAATTATTTTTGATAATGCACAGCAGTCATCATTAGCGATCCCATCTACTTTGATCTTTATTTCTATTTTTAACACGTTTATCACCTTAACGCTGCTACAGACGACTCAAATATTTATGGGATGGTTTCAATAGATTATGAAAAAAATGTAATTATCTCTCAGATTTTCTTTTAGTTTTGCTTCCGTTCCATTTGTTTGTTTGTGAACAAGATTTACACAAACAGAACAGAACAGATGGACACAACCTTGGTGGAATAAGGCGACATAGATCAGGGAAGGATCCCTCAGGTTTTGGGGTGGATTGGTCCAGAGGACGGATTTCTTTTCAATGTCTTGACTTTTCAAACATTTTTGCCAATTTCTCGTGTCTAGAAAATATTGTAGACAAATATTGGGGAGTATTTTGAGAATGGACCGAATATAAGGACACTTGTCTGGTCTTGGCAGAAATCTACTGTCTCGAGCTGCGTCAGAATCCGTCTTTCGCGCACGTCTCTCGATGCACTTACCTGCTGTTGAAACGGGGCATTTCAAGTGAATGAAAAGCACCAGATCTCGCCCCAGTGGCTGCAGCCACTAAACCTTCATCTGCGTGATGCAGATCAGGTCGTTCAACATGTCCGCCGGCTCTGGCTTTATTTTTGAATGTACTCGCTCCCTGATTCGACATCACAGTGCAGACATGTACAACATGTAGCAGTGAAGAGCGTGTGGACGCACAAGCAGCCGTGTGCATGTGTCTGAATAGTTTTAGTTGATATGAAAAATGAAGGATTTTCTTTTGTCTCTTAACCCTCAAAGAAAGTATTGAAGCAGATTAGTCGATGTACAAAAACCTAGTGTTACAAGTATTTTTAGGAGGTCTTACTACTATGAAATGAATATAATGTACTTCTATGAGTGTCATAGAGTTAAAGTGCGGGTTAGTTGTCATGTTTAGGTTCGACAATCGATGTGTTTAGTGTTTCTGGATGAAACTGAAATCACTTTGGTGGAACATTTTTTTACAGTGAGCACAAACTCATAAGCGCACATGCAGAAATATAACAATAATAGAATCATATATATATTTATATGTGTGTGTGTGTGTGTGTGTGTGTGTGTTGTGGCAAATATTGCTTTCAAACAGTTCAGCTGCTTTTCTGTCACATAGAGAAAAATATCCTGCTGAAATAATAATTTAAGAGTTTTAGGATTTGTTGTTATTCAGCCCATCAATTTGAAATTTGTTCCACCAAAGGGATGACGGATAATTATTATTATTTTTTTGATTGCTGTATAATTCTAATTGTCTACTTGACAACACTTTTTACTGTTTGTAAATGTTGAATAATTTACATAGTTTTACAACAAATGTCTGACAGAGACTAGTTTTGTGGTGTTTTTTGATATTTTTAATTATATATTGTAATCCTACTTGTGAATAATGATAATAATGATTATTATTATAATTATTATAGCTGAATGAAAACATATTTTGTCACTTTAATTTAGTGGAACATGGAGTAGACTGTGTTTGTAATGAATTCTCCTGAAATTGTGTTTTTTCATAATTTAATCTTTTCACCATGAAGTTTTTCAGTATTGATTCATTGTTTCCTCACTCCAGGTTAGGGAGCGTAGAGATTTTCCGGTTTACAGGTTGATATTCTTTTTTTTCTTTTTTTTTTAAAATCACCTTTTAGTTTCTTTAAATAATATCTAACATGGAGAGCACACAAGCATTTTTCTTATGTCATTAGCTGAAATGTTTTTGACAATTAACTTACAGTTAATTTAAAATAAAGTAAAACATTTAAGAGAAATGCAAAATAATAATAATAATAATAAGATAATTTTCAGAGTACCTATGATTATCTTTTTTAAATATGATTTTCATTGTTCAGACTTTTTCAAGTCATTTTGAACACAATTGATCAAAAACCTGATGAATCTTAATGTCTTGCCACAGCAACAGATGACTTTTACATTGTCGGACCCTAAAAAGACCATATTATTATTATCCTCTAAATGCAATTTCTCCCGTTTCTATCTGAAGATTATTCAACGTTATTTAACGTTACTTAACTGATAACTGATTTCAATCAATTCATTAATTTGAATAAATGATCAGGATAAAACAAAGGCAACACAATCACTCATTAAAGCAACAGGATTTGGCAATCAATAAATAAACTAAAATAATGATAACAGAAAACTCTATATTAACATGTATTTAATATGGCATCTAAACATACATTTTCATCTGTTTTTGTTCTCTGAGCTGTTAGATGAGTGAGAAGGTGATTGTGTTCATTATATTCAGTGCTGTCGTCGTGGCGACGGAACGATGCCACAGCAGAGCTCTTGTAACTCCTCCGTTTGTTCTGCTAGAGAACGATTCCAATGTTTGAGTTTGAAATTTGTTGCTTTAGAGGTTAAATTGGATTATAGACGACTGTTGTATCCTGAGTGCAATAAAAGAAAATGCGCAATAACAATTTTCTCTCTCTCACCTGTTTATTTCTCAGAGTAGCTGTTGTCTTTACTATTTGTGCACCGTGAGGCGCCTTGAACATCACCTGCCGGGGTAAGACTGAGGACCCACACACTCACTGTTTCTGCTCACGACAGCAAGGGCATTCTAAAAGCGCAAACGCAGCATTTATGGTTGTAACAAATGAATGACACTTCATATGGATGAAATCAGTGATCACACTTTTCAACAGGTGGACATGTTTCTTTTATTACTTATAAAACAATGGTAATGATAATGGATTTCAGTTTTCATGATCTCATACAATTGTAAACTAATATATGTAATAAAAGATATTTTCCATATGTGACAGCTTTCACTTTAAAATGATAAAATGTTAAATAATAACCTAATTAACGTCACTAAGTTGTGACGTGATTATTTAATAATTTGTTCTTAATCACTATTTGAGAGAATGATTTTCTATTTGGCAAAAACACTGTAAAAAATGTAGCGTTATAAAGATATCTATGGAATTATTGATATTGAAAAATAGTGTCTACAATACTTCATTTAGCAGATGCTTTGATCCAAAACAACATACATCTGAGGGAATTGATCCGATCACCTCAATCCATTTATTGGTATTTGGCTACAGAATTTACTTTTTCAAATTTTGTTTAATTTAATTCTTCTTTTTTTTTACACAATCAATCAGTAGAATTATGTAAAACAAAACCGACTCTTCGGCAGGTTATAGTGCTTAGTATTTTATTTTCCTGAAGACATTTTCATACAGTTACATTCCATCACAATCCAAATGAAAGTCCACCTGCTGAGTAAACCTGTGATCCTGCTTTAAACCTCTGTTTTCAACAATTCTCTCCCAAAGCTAGAAACCAGAAAACCATCATATGGTGAAAAAAAAAAAGACAAAACAATGAAAATTAAACTCCCATCATGTCTCCGACAGCCTAGAAATCACAAGCTCGGTCCGTCATTGCCTCAGTGTTGAATGTTCAAGGTGTCTCCTGATCACGTCCCACACGCCAGGTAGGAAAACATCTATGACTTTAACAACCAGCTACAATGTTCTAGTCGCCACTGTCTCTACTTGACAGGAAGTTTAAAACGCCATGAGAAAGGAAACCAGGTTATACACATGTAATGCTTTAGTAATTGTTAGTTGAAACTAAAGAGCAGTATATTACAGCAGTTCCCACCACCTAATGCAGAGATCACTGTGTAGCCTGTGAGAGTGCAGTCGTTTGCTGAGCGTGCACTTTTGATGTGACTAGAATCTGTTGCTACAGAAGCAAAGAAAGACCTGTCTTATCTACAGCGCGATGTGACCCTTTGAAGGTGCAGTGTGAGAGGTTTGGGTCATTTGTCTCTTCTAAAAATATTACAAAACAATAACATACTGACATTTTCAGGAATTTAAAATCGAAATGTTTTTTTCCCCCATTACCCTAAAATGAGCCCATTAATGTACGTTTACATGAGGAGGGGGGGGGTCCTCTCTATTGGGGGCCGCCATGTTTTTACTGTAGTAACAATGGACATACTAAACAGCTTTTGAGTTTTAATGACAACTGAAGTCTACCATCGGTTCTCCTGCATGTTCAGAGGGTCTAGGGGGAGGTGATGGATACAACATGCAACTTCACCACTAGATGTCACCAAATCGTACACACTGCACCTTTAAATACTGTTTGAGGTAAAGTCCCGGCTTCAACAATTCAGCTACTCTTTCTTTTTTTAGATAGAAAGAAGGAAACCATTGCATATTAAAGCTCGGGGACAAAGCAGAGACATTATCACATTATCTACTGTCAGCATATTGCTTTTTTAATATATGCACGCTCGCATAGTCTTATTAAATTAATCTAGTGGTGTCCAACCTCTGCAGATATTGGATATTGCATGATTAGCAAACTGCTAGAACACAGTGATGAGGGCTTTTTAAACCAGACACGTGACTCAGAGATTTTACAGTTGACGGTAATTGTTATAGTTTTAGCATGTTGGGAAACAAAGATCCATAAGTGTGGACTGACGTCACTTTCAGTATGAACTGTGAATTCTTTATTATTTTTAATAAGTCTTAACCTGTAATCCCTGATATCCTTAAAACCCTTTAGTGCCAATGTATGGTTTCTACTCGATGTGTTTGTGTTAATGGGGAATGCGTGAGAAAGACAGTCTGAGCAGATCCCTTTGAGTTAATCATCAGATATTAGCAGTGCCATAAAAATAAAATAAATGTTTTTTGATTTTTCTAAACTAAAATATAAAGACCATTACATGACCGTCCAATTTGTACATACTTAACACTATTATATACCATAGAAATATATAAATACTATAAAATGTATTTCTTTAAACCACGAGCAAGCAATGGCATGCTACTTTTAGTCCAAGCTCTATTTACGCTAAATTCAGTCCACTGCAGGAGGGAGACGTATTGGTGTAGAACAGGAAGTTAGAATTTGGCCTATTGGTGTTGTCTAATTATATTCTATGTGGCAAAGAGTTAAAAATAAAAAAATCTCTGGGCAAAATCTGAGCTCTGAACTGTGTAACAGTCATATCTGAAGCTAAATGAGGCCAGTTCAGTGAAGGTGTTCTTCCCTTTTGACTATTTATTGCCTGATGTGAACACTCTCCCCCTGAGGTCAGCAGGACAGAGGAGCTCGTCGTCTTGAAGGGTAAACCACACTGCTGCAGGGACGGCGGAGTGAAGAGTGCGTGCGAGCAGGAACGGCCATCACGACGGCGGGGCGTTCTGGTTCTGATAAATAGATGCTTTGTCTTTTAACAGGTCCAGACATAGATGGCAGCTCCAGCTTCCTGAGAGACGACAACACAACACCGACGGTTAACACCGTGTAATCCAAACAGTTGCTCTTTCGCGTAGCCAACTCACCCTCTGGAGGTTCAGACATGGGGGGGTTGAGACAGTACATGTGATATCCTCGATCGCAGTCATCGCAGAACAGAAGCTGATCCTGGATCAAACGAGACGACAAACACCCTCAGCCCTCGACAACACACAGGTGAGCAGAGAATCAGGAGGAATCGGGAGCTCAGGGGGTGAACTCACGTCATTCTCCGAGGTGCCACACATGTTGCAGCACTTGCACTCGATGCACTGCCAGCGGTATGTCTTCACAGCAGCCATCATCACGGGGGTGAACTGCAGGCAAGACGGGTGACCTGTGGTGAAGGGAGGAAGGTTGTCACTTTATTCAGGGCTCCAAAAACACTGGCTTTGTCAAACTGGAGACTTTACTTTCATTCTTCTTTTCTGACTAGTATGACACTAATGTTTTAATTATTACTAATCATTTACATTCATAATGTGTGCATTGTTACTGAACGTTCTGTGTAACATCTATTGCTCGTCTGTCCGTCCTGGGAGTGGATCCCCGACCTGTGACTCTGCCTAAGGTTTCTACCTTTTCTTTTCCCAGCTAAAGGGGTTTTTTCCCCCCTTGCTGTGGGTCTAAGGACAGATGTTGTCTTGCGTCATCCAACACCACACACATGCACACCTCATCTATATAATTCTTCATTCTGATTTAATATTAAATGGTTAAAACCCTTGAGTCTGTCGTATGATGTATGTCATAGTATAGCATGGCGTCCGAAATCAATCAAAAAGGTCACAGTATAGTATGGCGTCCGAAATCAATCAAAAAGGTCACAGTATAGTATGGCGTCCGAAACCAATCAAAAAGGTCACAGTATAGTATGGCGTCCGAAATCAATCAAAAAGGTCACAGTATAGTATGGCGTCCGAAATCCTAATACGATTTAACACCAAATCTATATCAAGAGAATTACACAATATCAAATCAGCACAACTTTTACAGAACTAAACAACCTAAATGTGACAGTGAGCAAAAAAAAAACATTTAGAATTTTTATTTTATCTCTTGCGACCCTGAAAATCTATTAAACATTATCTTCACACAACCTAATAAAATGAGGACTTTTAGAAGCTGCTTAAAGCCTTTTTAAAGATAATTAAGGCCTAAATAAAGGCTATTCATTGAGTGGGAATACTTTATACGTGTCGAATAATCTTTTCCTCCACGTACCTGAGCGCCCACAGTCGGAGCAGGACACCAGCTCTTCTGACTGGCCCGTCTTGTGGTTGGTTTTTGAGTCTCCCAGGCAGAAGTCACAGTAATTATTGGGCAACACGATGCCACCGGGGCCTTTCTTTGGAGCTGAGCAAGAATCCAAACACACAGGGCGTTAGTGTCGTCACTCCAGAGCCAAGAAAGTAACAATGATGCAATGACCCCAGCCACTTGAAAACAAAACATCTTTGCTTTACTTTTGGGCTCTTCATGCAGCGGCAGAGCGGGCTCGTTGACCTCCAGCTCCTCCTTCTCCTCACCCTCCTCCTCGGCCAGGTGGGAGTGGGCATAGTGGTAACTCAGGCCGGGACGGTTCTTGTAACGCTTCCCACAGACTGCCGCCAACACATGAAACACAACATGTATGAAAACAATGGAAGCACCACAAACGTCCGACACTGTACAGTCAGCGGTGAGAGGGGAGTGACTAATGGAGAGGGTGACTGGTTCACGGATAACAACTCAAAATGCGTCTGTGGTCCCCCTCTCGAGTGTCTGTTCTACACTTAATACACAGGAGTCTGGGGGACGTAGTATGAACAAGTCTGGGAATCTGGATCATTTATAATTATACCTCAGCCATCGAGAGAAAAAACTATGTACTTGTTCTGTCGTTCTTACGCAAAGTCAGTGGCAGTTTCTAATAACCCCGTCAGAGTGGGTAGATGAGGCTGAAGCGATTGTGTGAGGATTATTTGAGTGTATGGAGGACAAAGGCGCCACTGTGTGCAGCCGTCACAGGGGGTATGTGAGGTTTGTCATAAGATAACACCCGAGGACAAAGTACTTCTTCTTTCCCTTCCATCATACTCTTACTCACAGCCGAGTGTTCGTTCTTCGAACGGCAGTTTAAAGAAGTGCGTTCTTCAAGACAGTACAAAACGCTAGGTGCATGCTCAGTGGAAGGAAGACGTAATAAATGTTTCCTAAAAGGTCAAACGCACATCTTTGCACTGACTGCAGCAGAGCAGGGTAAAACATGAATGGGACTTAATAGGGTGCAGATGTGGTGAGAGGGAAAAGGGTAAAAATGTAGTAAAACCACACATGGAATAATAAAACAAGACAAAAACAGGGGCAGGATCAAACTTCGAGATAATCCATCTCTGCTGGGAGTTGAGGCCAGATTGAGGGAAAATATGAGACATAGTTTCTCTCTGACAGACAGAGAGAGACTGTGGTTTAATTGGGGTCTTTGATAACAGTTTTCTAGATCTATAATTACATTTAAAGGTGCAGTGTGTAAGATTTCAGTCTTTTTTTCACCTCTAAAAATAGTACAAAACAATTACATACTGACTTTTTCAAGAATTTATAATCCCCTAAATGTTTTTTTACAGTAGTAAAAATGGACGTTTTAATGACAATTCAATTCTTCCATAGGTTCTCCTGAATGTTCAAAAGGGTGAGGGTGAGGTGATGGATACAACATGGAACTTCACCTTTAGATGTCACCAAATGTTACACACTGCACCTTTATGTAAATGGTGTAAAACAAAAACATTAACCCTGTCAACTACAAAAAGGGGGAAATTAAGAGAATGAAGTTCAGATCAGGCAGTGAAGACGACAGACAAGGCAGAAATAAAGAATAAGAGAATATACCTCTTTCAGAAGGTTTTGATACATGCTTTTGTTTGATAGTGTCTGAAAGAGAGAAGAGAAGAGAAGGAGAGGCAGAGACAGAGACTGATGGACTGACTCAGTGAAAAAAGGAGGAAAACACAAGCAGAGCAGATAATCCGTTTGAATCATCCCCTCCCTCTCTGCACACAGAAAGATTAGAGATGCAAGAACAAGGAAAGAATCCACATTGTAACCACAAACAAAAACACTACGGCTAATCCGAGGCTAACTTTATAAATACAGGAAGTCCAAAAGCAGATGGGAAATGGAGGAGGAGGAGGAGGATGAAAGAGAGGAAAAGTGAGAGGATGAGGACAAAGTCTTGCTGGATTAGATTAGAAACATTACAGTGATTATTGTGTCTGATTTAACACAGGCTTTGCTCTCCCATAACATGACTCACTGTCACAGGCGTATGGCTTGTCTCGGTCCTCCAGCGCTGCCGTGTCCAGCTTCTTTCTGCTGCTGCTCACGCCTCGACCCTGACGACCACACACAGAATGTTAGCATCGAATAAAAAGGAGGATAAGGCAGATACGGCTAAATCCCAGTTTACTGCATTTCGCATTTTCTGCTTATTAAATATTGTCGTCCTAATTGGCTGTGTGTTCAGCATTGGAACAGCGGTGTGGCTCCTGCTATGATCGCTGTGTTTCCTTAATTTAAAGAATGTCTATATATATATGTATATGCCCAATTTCCCCCATAGGGATAAATCAAGCCGTCTGATTCGGCCAGCACACTGTGATAGAAAGCTGCACAACTTCTCATCCTGTGATGTTGAAGCCTTGTTAACGAAATGAAAGGACTCAGTGAGCAAGAACGGCAAATCAAAGCCCGTCGTTCAAAATTGGACATGAACTGATGTATTGTAAAATATCCTTGATGGTGAAGTACTCGGCAGATAAAAATCAAAACCTTGCTGAAATATAATTTTCGCTGTGCATTTACAATGTACAGCAAAAATAAGAGAAATGTCTACTCTTATCAATTTCATGCAACACAACCGTGCTGACCAAAGCAAATGTGTGTGCATGTGAACCTATACGAACCGTTTGCAATACAGCTCCACTCATGTAGCCAATCTGGCCCAGGCATTAATGGTACAGATAGCTATATGATTTAATTAAACTTCTTTTAAACATATCTACAATATTTGTCAAGATGAGAATAAAAGATTTTTACCCAAAGACTAGCAAACAAACATACTGCCAAGCAAGTTGTGATTAAGTCAGTGTCAGCTATTTATATCCAGCCATATTAAATGAGAAATGATGTAAAGCAATTATTTACCTTCCCCTTCCCTTTGCCTCTTCTCTTCGGTGTATCCTCCTCATAATCTTCATCGTCGAGGTCATCCAGGAAGTCGTCAGGTTCAATAATTCTCTGAAGCAAAGAGAGGATGAGGAAAATATAAGTAAACATATTCTCTGTGCCGTCCCCATGTCACACTATGTCTGAGGTTGAAGATAGGAACCTTTCTAATCCGGACTGTGGGATTCAGGCCTCCAGTGTAGTCACTTGTGTTGGAGTCTTCGTCACAACCTCTGATGTCTGTGGTTGTCCGCTTGTCCATGGAGTCGCCCTTCAGCAGAGCCTCCAGGCTGCTGCCGTCCGCTGGCAGCAGAGCATCCTTCTTCACTCCTAGATCCAACTCTGTGTTTTGTTTTTTTTAAATGATAACGCTGCCTTTTAGCTTCGAACATGACAAGGTGTACAGAGCGTAGATCTGTCTGTCAGCATACCTGACTTGACAGGATGGAAGACGAGTCGTGGGTCCTCTGGAGGATGGCACCGCCGTTTCTTCCTCCACCTCCTGGAGGGGTAGGTGTAGAGCTGCCCCGGAGCCACACCTGAGGTGAAGCAGAGGCCGCCCATCAGCACAACAATGAACACTCTAACCCAGGGATGTCAAACTGATTTTAGTTCAGGGGCCACATCTAGACCAATTTGATCTCAAGTGGGCCAGATCACAGCACACACAGTGTAAGATCGCACAGTAAGATCGCAGCATATTGATTTATAAACAACAACTCAAAATAGTTTCCTTTGTTTTGTGCAGAAAAGTAGGTTCTGAAAATGTTCTTAATTAATGAACTAGTGGCACAGGCACCACCTAGTGTCCTGGCATAGTAAGTGCAGGTCAATGCACCAACAACCCCACATCTTTTGTTTATTTATCCCACAGGCCAGATTGGACCCCCTGGTGGACCAGTTCTGGCCCGTGGGCCGGATGTTTGACACCCCTGCTCCAACCCGTTAATTCAACTCTTAAAACAATGAATACAACAGAAAAACGTCTCATGAAAAATAAAGTAGAACATTCCAGTGGTATCTCACCCGGTCCCCTGTGTCTTTTCTCCATCCAAATGTAGCAGTTGCTCTGGGCAACACCAGTCTGAGAGTCAAGGAACGGCATTCTGACGCTCCTCTCTGCACAGAGCCTGGCGTTGTAGTTGTGACATTGCTCCATGGCGTCTCTATAGTACTGCTCGCCAAGCCTGGTGGAGCAGAAACCCAGAGTAAGACAAAAGAGGAAAAACAAGATTTGTTGAAGCCCTTCTCCAAATTCAATGTTGTGCTTCCACCATCACTCACTCCATAATGACTTTGTCCTTCATCACAATCATTTGTGAGACACCACCACAGGTTCCCTCTTTGTTGGTGCATCAACAGTAAAAATCCTACTCATCAGTATGTGTTGTGTTTTCATCATAAATACATTTTTAAGAGCAAGT
Organism: Chascanopsetta lugubris; assembly: GCA_016785325.1. NCBI lineage: Eukaryota > Metazoa > Chordata > Actinopteri > Pleuronectiformes > Bothidae > Chascanopsetta > Chascanopsetta lugubris. The sequence goes on from JAFBJT010109145.1 coordinate 138,549, forward strand.
GCTTTTGCGTCTTCATTTTAAAATCACATTGGCGTGTACAAGTTTAAGTGTGTGAAGAACCTTTTGTGAAGGTGTGAAGAATAGGCTTTAAATAAGAACGCTTTCAAAAATGTCATTGTAATTGTTTATTTCTATTCTAACCATTTACTTTGCATTCTGTTAACTGGGAAAAGACTTTTATTTTGAAAGCATTCTTTCTTTACAGAATTTTAACACCCACCTAAAACTTTTCCAACTGCAGCAAGTGGTTTAATGACAATACAATGTTTGTTAAAATCCCTGCCAACATTTGCAGCTGCAGAGACAGAGTCACTGTGCCCTGGAGCAAGGCACACATCTTGCACTGGAGCAGTTGAAACTTGCCTCTGCAAAGATGTTAAACGTATACTCTGTTGCGCTTGTTTGTCCGACTGTATGAACATGCTGGTGCAATATGGCAGCATCTGTAGAGAGGAACTACTAATGAAAAATATGGTCTCATTTTAGGGTAATTAAAATAGAAATTTATAATAATAGAGGATTTGACATTCATAAAACATTAGGACAATTATTTAATATCTTATTTCTGCCTGTAGAAATGGAAATAATCACATACTGGACCTTTGAAGGTGCAGTGTGTAAGATATGTAATTTTTGTCACTTCTAAAAACATTATAAAACAATTGTAGGCTAACACTGTCATGATTTTATAATCACCTAAATGCTTTATTTTTCCCACTACCCTGAAATTAATGTATATTTACATGAGCTTGTTCTTGACACCTCATCTGGGCAGAACTTTGATTCTTGTTCTTGTTTCTGACAGATATTATGTGATTGGTCAAAAATGTGTTCTTGTGTCTGACAGCTATTGTGTGATTGGTCAGAAATGTGTTTGTGTTCTTGTGAAGTGTGTTATGTCCTGGCCAGAAGGAACTTTGTAATTGTTCTTGCAGCCCAGGGAGTAGGAACAAAGTTCTCTGTTCTTGCAGAGTATGTGTTCTTCGGAAGGTGAGGCTATGGATACCACATGCAACTTCACCACTAGATGTCACCAAAGCGTACACACTAGACCTTTAATTTCAAAGATCAATGTCTAACTTTGTGTGTTTGTTTTAGAAATATTCTAAACGATTAAGTACTACCAGGTATCCTAGTGTAAATAGGGAATAACCTTCTTTAATATTGCAGAAAATGTCAAATATTTTCAAGCAATAGTCCTTTCAAAGTTGAATATTAAAACATCTACATACAACAACCTACACTGTTAATTAACCTAATTTATTAGGTGTAGTGACAGTTTATACAAGATTTTAGGAAGTGAAAAAAGAACACTTAAATATCAGTAGAGAAGCAATCAGAGAGAAGTTAAGTCAGAACATCTGATGTACACATGGAGAGAGCAAAAAGCGGAAATGGAAGCAGGTTGATAGAAAGACCAAGTATGAGTCAGTGAAAACTTCAGCTTGACACTTCCGCAGTTACTTCCTCGAAAGTTAAAGATGTGTTACACATTTACACTTGCCACAACACTTGAGAGGGTGAATGGGACAGCTTTCATTCATTCATACTCTACTATGTGTCCCCTCTCCACCAGCCTGAGCTAATTACGTTACTCACTACTACACTCACTTTAGCTTGTTAGCCTACTAGCTGCCCCACTTCACTGGCGTTAGCATCAAGCTAACTAATAGCTTATAAACACACAACAGGTAACTAGAATGCTGCTTTAGTTACATTTACAGTTAAACAACAACATACTCCACCACACAGACAGGTTAGTAACTGTTTACTAAACGTAAAACTGCGAGTCGGTTAACTTACACTTCCATACCAGGATGTGAACACACGACGGTTCCCTCTGTCCCACGGGCTAACGCTACTAAGTCAGCGGAGATGCTACCAAGCTAAGCTAGCGACACCGTCGGTGGCGGTGCGAGAGAGTAACGTTATTCGGTGTCAAAGCGACGCGTAACGAGCAACGGGCGGCGAGGTTCGACTAAAAGTACAGCCAGCACTTACAGTTTGACAACATTCTCAACAACAGCTGCCATCTTGGTTTGATACACGGGGAAAGTGGCTCCGGGAAATGTGTGCCCTCTGTCAGGGCTTGTAGGCGAGGAGAGCGAGGAAGATTGATGGTGTCTGGCGCCCTCTGCTGGTGGTGATGTGTAAGTGACTGATTAAGTGTAAATTTAATCAGGGCCAGTTTTGAAGATGAACACATTTTTATGATAACTGGAGGCCAAAATAGGCTCTTCTATATACTTTGAAAGGAAGGATGATGTAAGGGGTAGATCACTAAATCCTTTACTTTTTAAGGGTTCAGTAAATAAAACACGCCTTAGATCCTAATCCTATTTAATCAATTTAACATATTATTTAAACAGATTCTTGAACCACACTTAGTAACTGTTTGTCGTAATACTCCTCTCTGGGTTCTGGTCAGATGAGGTCATCCTTCCCTGCATCCACGGAGTCACCACTGACCTGCTGTTTGTTAGTCACTGCTCACTCGTCCTTGACCTCATTTGAAGCGATTGCATCATCAATGCATTACTAATAACAACACAGCAACACTTTAAAGTCTGAAATGATGAGTAAGCACTTATGTTGTTGGTCTTGATAGATTTAAATGACAAATATCTACAACATACTGTACAATCAAACATAATGTTTTTATCACTCATCAATTTGATTTATTCTCTAAACAAAGAGGGAAAAAATCAACATCATCCCATTTTTCATTAAACCATGTTTTATTATTCCTAATATTAGATGTAGATACACAAGTCAACAAACATTATTTTTCGATTCGTAATGAAAATGCTCCACAGCACACTGACATCGTGTGGAAGGGTCTGGTATTACAGACACGTACCTGAAAATGGACAGCAGTTATAACTTTTGCAATAAGTTGCATTAGTAACAGTAGTAGTAGTAATAGTAACAACAGTAGCAATAATGATAATAATAATAATAGCAATTAATAAGAGTAGTGGTATTAACAGCTCTGAGTTACAGAGGGAGGAGATAACAGACATTTGTCTAAAAGGAAAGAAGAAATGAAGGTTGTCGGACAGAAACACAAGCTCCCACTAGACGGCAGAGATCCTGCCTTCTTCTACAAAAGGAAGTCGTCACCAGTCTGTTTTCACTCATATCTAATACTCAACAAGTAAAAGTTGTGTTTTCTTCATGTAGTACTCCCATCGTTACCATCTCTTTGACATCAATAGTACACGCGTCCCATATTCTGCTCAAAGCTGGATCACCAATAGCACAAAGTTGTTTATTTAAGAGGATGCAAACATCGAATCACGGCCAGGTGGGTCGCCAAGGTCACTGAATATACAGAACTGTATATGAAAGCGAGAGAGTGTGTACAGTGTGTCAAGTAGAATGTTTTTGCTTCACAAGGCCAATTTGGCCACAACTAATTTGAATCCTCACACATTCAAATGAGCCGATAAGAAAAATACACCGCGAGTAACTCCTCATAGTAACATTGAATGGATGAAAAAGGGCGAATGATCCGTAAGAAATTATGCACAACGCACTGTGTGATCAGTCACTCATGTATGCAATGACCTCATTAACCTCTTGTGGGTTAAGGCTACTTCAACTCAAACTACAGGAGCTTTGACTGTACCCAGATCAGTAATCGTCTTTAAGGGATCGGATTCAGTGGTTCCACATTCTTTTTGGACTTAAGGCCGAACAGTGCCAGCAATTAATGAATTAACTTCCAGCATCGAATACATTTCAATTTATTGATTTGACTGCCAAGTGCGACATTCTAAGGGTTTCAAAAATAAAAGTATTTTTGCTGTTTGGCAGATATACAAAAGGCAAATCAATCAGCTTCAAGTGACCGACGAGAATAAACGACCCATCAAATGGGCTGAGGATGTGTCTGTATAATCGAGGCTACTGTCTACATCAGGGGTGTCAAACATACAGACCGCAGGAACAAAACCGGCCCGCCAGAAGGTCCAATCAGGCCCGCGAGATGAGAACACATTAAAAAAATTTAATAAACGTAACTGCTATTTCAAATTTGGCCTCTGGGGGTTGGAAACAACACTGTCAATCAGTTGCCATCATTGTGTATTGGTAACTATGCGATGATGTTACTTGTCCCACCCACTTCAAATCAGGGCCAATGACCAACTGACAAATCCTGCGTAGTATACCTTTAACTTTAAGGTGCAGTGTGTAAGATTTGGTTACATCTAGTATTGAACTTGCATGTTGTATCCATCACCTCACCCTCACCCTTCTGAACATCAACCTATGGTAGACTTCAATTGTCATTAAAAACTGAAAAGATGTTTAGGTACATTCACTCTGGGTTACTGTAAAAACATGGCGGCCCCCATAGAGAGGACCCACTCCTCATGTAAATACACATTAATGGGCTCATTCAAGGGTAATGGAGAAAAATAAAACATTTAAGTGATTATAAATTCACAAATATGTCTGTATATAATTGTTTTGTAATATTTTAGAAGTGGCAAAAATGACTGCAATCTTACACACTGCACCTTTACCTTAAACTAAATTACCGGTAGATCGACCCTCTTAAATCCAGTTATAAACAGTAGCTCTCGACCCTGAACATGAAGTAATGTCGTGTTTTCAGACCACATCGACACAGATGATGGAACACGTACGAACTTACAAGACGTCATGCCACACAATATGCAAGATGTGATGGTTCATATAATACCTGCATATAGAATCCACTGACATACATTAGATCATTGCCTCAGGGCACAATGTTGTAACATTCTTATACTAGAAAAGCATTTTGGGATGTGGGTCTGTAAAAAAAGGGGTTCAGAGTATCTGTAGTGAGTTCAAGTAAGGACCAGTGCACCTCTCGCCCAGATCCACTCTAACCTCCACACCTTCTTCTTTCACCTGTACTGAGACCAGCTGTCTGTCTGTCTGTGTGTGAGCGGCTCACATGTGCTTCAGCTACCTGTCTACACACACTGCGCCCTGCCTTCACAACCATTAATGAGAGAGAAAGGGTTTGAGTTATTATTAGCAACAGAAATAAGGAAACCCCCATGAGCAACTTCATCTTACATGTAATTAAAAAAAAAGAAAAAAAAAAGAAAAACAATTAGAGGAAATAGCAAAAATTAAATTCGGAGAATTATTCCAGTAATATTGTGTCTGGCTTTATATTTCGCGAGAAGCAGCATCATCCACCATCTGGCCACGTTTAATCAGGAAAAACAAACGTGCAAAATCCACAGCACCACAACTCTCTCTCACACACACACACACACACACACACAAAAGCGCGCACGCACACACACACACACACTAAAAAACTAATCTCCTCTGCTTTGTACAGAAAAAAAGTTGAAATCAAGCAGAAAAGATCACTCCAAAGAAATATTCAAACACAGGCAAAATCAAAAGGTAAAATAAAAATAAAACCACTTATTAAATATATATATATTTATATAGAATTTTCCCAAATGAAACATGTGATCACTTACTCCACTCGGCTAGAATTTAAAGTTTATTTGTTTTCTCAAAACACCTGAAAAACTTTTCTCATTCCTAAAAAAAAAAAATACATACATGGGCGAGCCCGACATTCTCCACTAGTTTAACTGAATTGGTTTCTCTCCACAACATGAATCAAGATGATCTACTGCCAAATTAGTTTTCTCAAACCAGCAACAGCAAAAGATAAATAATATTATTATTATTATTAATAAAAATAATGATAACAATAATAGTAATAATAGCTATAATATTGGTCAGGTTAATAACATCAATAAAAAAAAAACAGAAAAAAGATGTGATCCTTCTGAAAGAGAGAGCATTTGAGAGTGAGGGAAAATAAAAGCAAGAGCGCACCACAGTGGAAAGCCACCATCCTGTGTTTTATTAGTGGAACAGCATTTAAAAAGGATTCTGCTGAGTCGAGACTCACTGAAAAGAGCATAGTCATGGTTTGGAAGTGGAAATGAGAATCGTGCCAGTTACTCTGCTGGTTGGCTGAAACTGCCTGTGGATGAGGGCTTTTGTTGTTTAGGTGCAAGTGAAAGTAAAGTATGAATCAGAAGAACGGAAAGAATAACTGACTGATAAAAAAATGGCGAAAGGAAATAAGACAGAATTCTCTGTGTGCCTCGTACGGTAGCCGTCTACGTATCCCTCGGGCCCTGCAGTGTGTTAGTTTCACCTGTTTCTCTCTTGCCTCGTTTCTCTGTGATGAATTTTGGACAAATGAAGCTTCTGTCGCTAACGCTAACAAGTCTTCTTATTTCTTCTTGCCAAAGAAGCTGAACCTCTTCTCGCGATCCTTCTCTCGGCCGTCTTTGTTGCGCATGGTGACGCCGCCGGCCTCGCCCGAGCTGGGGGAGATGGGAGGCATGGTCATGGCGCGGCTGAGGGCACGGGGGCCCACGGGCGAGTCCCCTGCTCCTGTTGGAATGGAACTGGTGATGGAGCGGATCCAGGAGCTCATCTCCGACTTTTAGAAAGAAGAAAGCCGTTATTATTATAAGATATTTCTCACATAACATGAACCTCCTGAGACACTGCGTCCTCATACGCAGACTTTACATTTTTGCCTCTCAGCTCCATGATACTTAATTTTTTTTTTTTTTACTTTGACCCATTGGCCACATTCAGGGATGCCGCCTGCTTCATCTTGTGGTCACATAACAACATTACATCCATTTCAGTGAAAACAAGATGGTGGGGAAGCCAGCAAAAACCTTCTACTGCCACTCCTGACAGAAAAATGGGCAAGGTTCAAATCCAATTCATATTTCATGGTTGAAACGAGTGAATTTATGCACAGTAACGTCTGTTGCTTCATATTGCATGCAAATTTGAAAAGAAAATTGCATTAGTAGCAAACTAAAACGTCAGTAACTCGGAGGTGATGCACCAAACAAAAGCTCGGGTCTCAGGAGTTTGAATTGTATTTATCATTTCGGTGACCTCACCTCATCCTTTGCTTGGAACAGATACTCTTTTCCATCCCCTAGCCTGCAGACAGAGTAGAGCAGGTGATCACTTAAACTCCAGCTGTGTGAAAACAGAATAAGTATATAAAAGGGAATTCTTTTGTTTCATTCTTACCTGAGCTTGAATACATGTTTCCTCTTCTTATAGTCATGTGCTACTTCACACACGGCTTCACCGAGGCTGATGGGAACCTCTCCGTGGTACGGAATGCCATTGCTGGCACTCTTGCCGTCTTTATAGAAACCGAGACTTCCTTTCCTTACGACACAATACACGTTCTGCCAGGACCTGTGGGAGGAGCAAAGGAGTCACGATTTTGAGGTTATATGATTTCATTTATATATCTACTAAAACAGACTGCCAGTCTCAGATGTTCAGAAAATGCCAGTTTCCTTATATTGTCCACTGCTCCAGCTCCTGCTTCACAGAAAGGCCCAGACTGCTCTGAACGGCCTAGTCTCTTGTGGTTGTTCAATTGGTTGTATTTAAAGGTGCAGTGTGTATGATTTGGTGTCACCTAGAGGTGAAGTTGCATGTTGAATCCATCAGCTCACCCTCATCCTTCTGAACATGCAGGAGAACCAGTGGTAGACTTCAGTTGTCATTAAAACACTAAAAATGTTTAGTATGTCCACTCTGGGCTTCTGTAAAAATATAGCGGCCCCTGTAGTGAGGACCTGCTCCTTTTGTAAATATAAGTTAAACGTCTCGTTTAAGGGAAGTGGAAAAAATGCATTTAGGTGATTATAAACTCATACAAATGTAACTGTTTTGGAATATTTCAAGAAGTGACAAAAAATGACCTAAATCTTACACACTGCAACTTTAATACAACATCATCCTGGGTGTTTGGTGTGATGAGGGAGAAGCGTTGTGTCGCTTCAGTCTCAGATAACCTGAGGGCTAATGGATCAGCAGGCACCACAGCGTTTAACAACCACTTCAGACGGGCTGGTCTTGTCAGGAGGGGGCCAGTTGTGTGAATCAGCAGTATATAAACTGTAGGTGTGCACGCAGCAGGACTGAAACCAGATCCAACATTGGGCTCATTTAAGGGCAATGGAAAAAATTTTAACGGTTAGGTGATTATAAAGTCACAAAAATGTCAGTATGTCATTGTTTTTCAAATATTTTTAGAAGTGACAAAATGAACAAAATATCACACACTGCACCTTTAAGTGTCTTTATGTGTTTGACTGTATCAAACCGACCGCCACAGTGTGAAAATCCGCACAGGACAAACAGGAAACAGGAAGTACGATCACAGAAAAAAAGTGTTTTCTGTGATAAAGAGCCTCTGCCATAGAACATTGTTCTGTACAAATTTGGCCTCATGTCTATTTTATTGTAAGTGACTTCCAGCCTGGATCACATCCGTTACCTGCTAGCTGCCTTTTTGCTGTGGGACTCCATCTCCTGTTTTCGACAGAGCATTCCCTCCATGGCCTCCTGCTCAGACTCCGCCCCTCCCCGGCTCGGTAATGTGGCAGACGGCTCGAGGCGAGAGGAAGCCAGCCCGCTGTCCCTGCCCGGTCCGTTGACTGACTCGGTCTCTGAGCCCTGTGGCACATACCAGACGTGAGTATTAGTAATGAGGAAGAAGAGAAAGGCAGAAATGGATGGAAGCAGCAGTGAGGAGCAGCCATTCACAGCCAGGCATGAGGAGCCATGATGACGTGTGCTATGATGGCAGTGTGTGATTGTACCTGAGGTCACAGCCGAGCATGGGTTTAAAGTAGCAACACAATCACAGAACCACAACAGCGCTACAATATTTAACTGGACAGCTACAGTCGCTTGTATAAGTAAGACACCGAGATAACAATATACCGAGCAGACATGACTAAAGATGGTTGAATCAATAAATCAAAACAAATCATCTGCATAGAGCAAGAGGAATATTATATATATATATAATATATATATATATACTATATAGTGGTAGTATGTAATAATACTAATACTGGATAATATAATATATGTATATAGTTATTATTATGATTATTAAATCAATAATCATAATCACAAATATAACACATACTATACTGTATAGAGAGGGAACCACTCCATATTATGACTCCAAATGTTTACATTATCTTTTCATTCATTCCTCATGTCCTGTCCTAAAAACAGACAAACCTACATGAACAACTCCTTTTAACTATTCCAAATCTAATATAATCTACTAAATCCACTGATTGTATGATGTCAAGTGCTTTTATATGACAGAAACTGAATTTTCTCCTTTCTAAAATAAATGAAAACAGAATCAAACAAATCGAACACTCATCACAGGAACTGCACAAAAGCAAGTTACAAACAAAGAGCTTTGAACAGCTACAGTACGACCATTTTTACAACTGGGCTTCACATGGATTTTCACTCCTGTCCTGGTCAATTGTGAGCACATGTGCACCTGCAGCGGGCAAATCTGATCCATGACAACAATTTGATCATGAATCTGTATCATGCTTTTAAACAGCAATGAAATAAAATGAATAAATAAAACAATGGTTTGCATCTGTGACGGTGAGCAAAATGGCTCCCTGATGAAAGAAATAGGCGCTGCAGTTGACCAGGAGCAGAGCAGAGAGGAGAGGCTGTGGAGAACACAACGGGGAAGCTACACAACCAACCAACCGCTGCTTGGTACTCACACGCTCCTGCTGCTTTGGTTTACACACGCGTTTAGGCTCTGATTTCTTTCCCACTGACAACGATAGTGATAATGACTGCTGGTAAAGATGCAATAAGAAACTGGTGAGTCTGTGGCTGGAGCAGACACCCGGTCAGAGCAGACAGAAATAATGGCTCCCTCTCTCTGTCTTAGTATTTATTATCATCCCCCTGGGGGTGGAGCTTTAGAGCATGTCAACCCTTATCTTTTTTTAAGAAACACTGCCTCTTTGTCATGATTCATCAAAAATAAAGTGAGTGCAATTTTTGCTGATTATCTCCAAAATTACACATTAAAATTATGAATTAAAGACTTCACATTTCACAGAATGTATCTAACTCATCTGTGTGTGATGACTATACAACCTCACCTGCAATGAAACATTTGTGTGACAGACTTGAACAGATAGACACAATGACACACATTAAACACAGTGGTTTTACACTTGTTTGTATGAAACATATAAAAAACATATGAATATTTGATATTTTCGGAAGAATACAAAGTAAACCTACAGTGTACTTTTGTGAGACACATGATTTGCACTGTGTTGATATTTTGTTGAAGATGCAGCGTTGAGTGGATAATACTGAGTGAATGTTTCAAGGAAATAATGATGTCATATATATGTCTCTAGTTCAGATACTAGAAGACCAAGACCACAAGACCAGGGACATGAAAATACAGACAACACTATCACAAAAATCTGAACTGATGCATGTGTCTTACCTGCGATGTGTCATTGTCACTGTGTACTCCATTCACAGACACTGACTGATTGAGTGTGGTCTGGTCCAGACTGGTTCTGTGGTTGACAGGGACAGTGAATAAAAAGGATGAAAAACAGACCAACAATATACTGTTCTACTTCAAAATAAAGTCCCCTAAAATTCACCTGGCTGCAGAATCATGCGCTTGGCTTTCTGTTTCAGATGGTGCCACTTCCACTGGGGGTGGTGTGGGGGGCCTCCGTGCTCTCTCCTCTTCCTCTCGTCTCCTCTGTATTTCATGCTCCTCCAACTGAAAAGGGACGAATAATAACAAGTGTTACTTAAATCAAAAGGTCTTCATTGACCTTGTCTACGTCACAGCCATTCTGAAAATCAATTAATTGATTCTCAAGCGGTGGGTCAGTGGGACCCACTGAAAACGGCTCGCTAGCCTTTGAGGTTTTGAAAAGAAATCCTGTGCTTTCATTTTGAAAAGGACACTCCTGGTGGCAATGACGCCCTGTAATGCTAATAGACACCTGCCAGAATACATTAAATATGGATTTTCTCATATTGAGGACACGTCAAGTCATGTCATCTTCAACCACTTATCGCAAGATCTTTCCACCAGTACGCGTGGAGCCATTTGGGGAAGCAGTGTCAGAGCAACTGAAACTGCAGCAGGGCCTGAGTAGGATTAAAACCAGTGACCTTTGAGCCAAAAGGCAACTGCTTTAACCACTGAGCCACTGCCGCCCTATTGTTGAGGACACGTATGAACATTTATTACTGTGTGTCCTTAAGATGTACTTTTTGGTTTTTAATTAAAATGCAAGTCACTGCGTTGCCACCTGCTGGTGGTTTTTGTTTATCATTAATCATATTGTGATGGTCCATACAATATTGGGTTCAAACGGCACCATCTTTTCATTCAATGCATTTGAGTAGTTGAACATTTTGCTAGATTTGGGTCATGGCTCGTCATCGAGGGCTGATGGTGGGTCCTGCACCCAGTCCAGTTGAGAACCACTGAATTAAAATATCTATGGGCTTACTGTTGTGAGTTTCTCCAGCAGGGTGAAGCGATCCTCCCAGGCCGCAGCAAGTTTCTCAAAGGCCTCGTGGCGCTTTATTAGGCTCTCGACCTCGTCAACGTTTGACCCCAGCTCTGCAGCTCGGACCAGAGGTTCCTGCCCCGCCAACCAGGTCTCTGCCACGTAGGCATCTCGGCCGAACTGCAGCACCTCCAGCACTGAGATGCAGAGAGAAGGAGACAGTCAATAAACAGTGAGTCAGTGGTACATCTGTAAACTTGTACACTGTCACTACCAACAATGGCCCTGAGGCAGAATACACGGGCTTCTTCGATTTCATGTTGATACATGGAACATTACAAAGCACAGGGAGGCTTTTGTAAAAGATAAACACACATACGCAGAGACACGTAAGCACACACCTCTTAGAGTACATTCTGTTTGTACCTTAAAGCATTGTGCTGTTTACCTTGCAAGTCGAAACAGAGGCAAAAATAACGACTGCTGACATGTGATTATGTCACAAGACTCTGAACTGGACATACCTGTTTATGCTCTTATCTGGTATCTCTGACCTGTAGCACCATGCACCCACAAGTTGAGTTCCTTATGCTACTCTTAGATTGTATGTATTCCTTAAACACTGTTAGTAAAACATGCTTACCAATCTGTAAATGCTCCATCTTGTCTTGCCACTTTTTGTTAATCTTGTCACGCTTTTCCTGGAGCTGAACTAGTTTCTCCTGAATCTGTAAATTCAGGAACAAAAGAAAAAATAATGATTCATGATGTTCCATACTGTTCCTTTCAATTCAAAATTCAAAATCATCTCGTTAGCAATACCTCATCAGCTGCATAGTGATTGTTGTTGATGAGGGTATTTCCCATCTCGATACAGGCAGTGAAGCTGTCTGCCCTGGTCTCAATCTCTGACTTGATGTCCTGATGATTGGCGATGACCAGGCCTGCAGACGACACATCCCTGAGACGACACAAAGGAGTTTGAAACGTACAAGCAGAACTAATAATAACAAAGTTCATAGGCATGGAATTAGATTCACCTGGGACTGTCGTGTGCGTCAATTTGTAGGTTGACGCCGTCCATCCAGAGCATGAGGTCTCGCACCATGTTGAAGAAGCGGAACTTCTCCACTGTGTCCAGCAGGAGGAGCCTGCGAGCCTGACCGGCCTCCAGCAAGCCCTCCCATGCAGCGGTGACTGCATTCTCACTCCTGTTAATGTCATCAGCTTTCTCCCCGGCATAGGCCTTCTGCAGCCGCGCTGCATCATCTTGCACCTGGTTCACCTGGGAGGTCAAGAGGGGAAGGTGGGCATGAATCATTCTATTACACGCTGCTCTCTTCGAATCTCACATGAGATCTATTTATTAAAGCAGTGGTTCTTAACTGAAGAGCCACACCCCAAATATATAGAGGAACATTTTCAACTTCCCAAATGTATCTATTGAAAAGACGGTGCAGTTTGAACCTGAGACATACAGAATATCACAGAATACCTACACAGGAAAACAAGTAAACAAAATCGACCAGCAAGTGGCGATGCCGCATTTTAATCAAAAACCATTAAAAATCCAAATTGCATGTAATCGGTGTTATACATGCATATCGTCATGGTCAATTAGCATATGCAAACAAACTTTGTGGCTGTTCCATCTGTGAAATGGCGGGTGTCTATTAGCATTACTACACATCATCGCCACCAACTGTTAAGGAGTCTGAATAGACAGCACTCCAAAAAACCTCTTCAAAATAAAAGCATAGGGTTTTTTCCTTGACTTTTTTCCCTAGTCAAAGGCCTGCGACCCATTGAAAATGGGTCCACGACCCACTTTTGGCTTGCGACCCACCAGTTGAGAATCACTGATTAAAGGATAACTGACCTGTCCACTGAGCGCCTGGATGTCATGTTCAAAAGTGTTGTGCTGCCTGTGCAGGTGTTGGACAGTGTTGAGATCACGGCCAAGGTCAGACGGCAGTGCTTCGCGCTTTTCCTTCACCCGTCCCAACACCTCCGTGGCGTCCTGGTGGAAGCGGTGCAACTCATAGGAGGCTGCCAACATCTGCGTGCGCGTGTCAATCAGCTCCAGCAGATCAGCCCAGGCCTCGTTCAACCCGTCCTTCCACTCAGCCACACTGGCGTTCTCGGGATGACCCGACTCGATCAAGTCATCCGCCAAGCTATTCACGCCGTCGACTCTCTCTTGGCCGATGGTGCTGGTGTCACGAGCGAACTCGCGGAACTTGTCTCTGAGCATCTAAGATTAAAAAAATAAGTAAATAAATAAAATAAGGGCCAACATGAAAAATAATTCAGTTCATTAAAGGTGCAGTGTGTGATTTGGTTACATCTAGTGATAAAGTTGCATATTGTATCATTTCACCCTCACCCTTCTGAGCATTGCAGGAGAACCTATGGTAGACTTCAGTTGTCATTAAACATTTACCGTACTACTGTAAAAACAGGACAAGTAGAGAGGACCCGATCCTCATGTAACTATACATCAATGGGCTCATTTAAGGGTAATGGAAAAATAGAACATTTAGGTGATTATAAATTAATGATAATATCAGTAAATACTTGTTTTGTGATATTTTTAGAAGTTACAAAAATGACCGAAATCGTACACATTGCACCTTTAATTGAGCTGAAAAAGGAAACACTCACTGTGACATGCTCATAGTCCTGTCCTAGTTCATGGGATCCAGCCACCACCTCCCTCTCAGCAATCCACTGTTCCAGGTCATCCACCTCCCGCTTCAGCTGGGTCAGCCGCAGTCTCTCCTGGAGCCGCCCGCGTCGCTCCTCGGCCAGGTCTTTCAGCCCTGCGTAAAGCTTGTCCACTTGGGCTTGCCGTAAGGTGATTCTCTCACTGGAAGAAAAGCAGATTAAAGGTTATGTGTGAATAACTGTGGCACATGTCACTGTTGGGTCAACATTCATACGAGGGGCAAACAGGTGGATTCACCTTTCTGGGTGTTCACCGTTAACCATGTGGCGGCTGCTGTTGGCGAGCTGGTGAATGGTCTGGGCGTAGTCTTCAAGTGCCTGCTCCAGAGTCTGGTGCTTCTTGACCATCACGAGTGCGCTTTGCTCATCCTGGGAGAAAAAAGGAAATGACCAAGTTACTTACTTACTTACAAAACACAGGACTGAGTGACAGTGGTGGATCCATCTTATTTGTACTGTACCTTTGCCTTTTCTTCTGACATCATGTGTAGTTCCTGTTCACCCATCCAGGCCTCGGCCTCTGCTGCGTCAGCATAGAACTGCTGGGCACGATTGGCCTCCCCAAGACGAGCGTGACGCTTGTCCGTCTCGCCGATCAGTTGGTCCCAGAGGTCCTTCAGCTCGACGAGACGCTCCTCCAGGGCCGACTGTCTCTCGCCGTCCACCTGGCTCTGAGTCTGTCCCCGTCCGCGGATGTCATCGATGCGAGGCTGGTGGCCCTGGATCTCCTTCTGCAGGGTCTGAATCAGAAAACAGGCTTGATGATTCCCAATATATGCCATTCTATTCATACTTTGAACATTTTTGATCACATATGTCAAACTCGTGTGGCGGGGGGCAAATGTGGTCTGCGAGAGAATTTCGTATGGCCCGCGAGAGCTAAAATGCCTATGATTGTCTAAAAACTAAAGATTTACGCGTATATTGACCATGAACTCTGGTTAATTACACATGCCACTTTTTATGTGAGGCAATATATTCCGAGTGTTTATAGTGTTTATATTTTCACATGTATGTAAATGCATATACAATATTTGTAACTTGAATAGATGATAATCAAGTATGAAGACAGTTATTTTACAATATGTTAAGGAGTAATCACATTTAGTCCCTCAATTAAAACCGGCCCATTGAGAGCAACCATAATGCTGATGTGGCCCTCGGTGAAAACAAGTTTGACACCCTTGCTTTAGATGAAGGGACTGTTACAATAATGTTCTGATTGCAAGGAAGAGAAGATATCTTTGTCGTGACCTCACCTGATTCTTCTTAATTAGCAGCTGAACAGTAGGCAGGTCTTTCCCATGGTCTGTGGATGTTGCAAGGGGCATCCTCTCATTCACCCAAAGCTGAAATGGAAAAACAGACAGAGTGAAATCTCGTATCATATGCAAATAATTCATGTGGTCAGAGCGGGAATCAAACTCACAATTTCATCCTCCAGATCTCTGTTGAACTGATGAGCTTCTTTCGATGCGAGAAGTCTCTGCCTCCTCAAATGAAGAGGCTCCTGGAGGTTCGAGAAGTTGTCAGTCACACGCCGCTGTTGACCGTCCACTTCTGCCAGTCCGGCGTCCTCCTGGGACAGGGCCAGAGCCTGAGACTGCAGGGACTGCACCTCCTTCTCTCGGACCTCCATCTGATGCTCGAGCATCTAAACAGTGACAGTGCAAAATGAGACATTTGATGGACTCCACTTCACAGAATTGGGCATTTGAACACATATTTTATACTTAAAGGTGCAGTGTGTAAGATTTGGTGAAGTTGTATATTGTATATCACCTCACCCTCACCCTTCTGAACATGCAGGAGAACCTATGGTAGCCCACAGTTGTCATTAAAGCTCAATAGATGTTTAGTATGTCCACACTGGAATATTGTAAAAACATGGCGGCCCCCCAAGGGTGGACCCACTCCTGATGTAAATATAGATTAAAGAGCTCACTTTTGGGTAATGTAAAAAGGAAGTCATACATTGTGGTGATTATACATTTGTAACAATGTGTATTGTAATTGGTTTGTAATTTTATTTCAGTTGATATGAGACAAAAAATGACGATCACAAACGATCACATTAAAATCCTCAATAAGTGTATATCATATTAATTATCGGCACATTTATAAAGATTCTTTCCAAGATGATATAGAAGTGTTATGCTTGCTTGGCGTCATCTACCTGGTGCTTCTTGAGCAGGATGTTGACACTGGTTAAGTCCTTGCCATAGTCATCACTGTGCAGCTGACCCTCGAGATTCTTCAGCCACACATCGAGAGCAGAGCAGCTCTGTGTGAAGAGCTCCGCCCTATTTGCATCGAACAAACACTGGGCTTTGGTGCGGGTGGTGCTCTCCAGCTCCTCCCACTGACGCTGCAGGTCCTCCAGGGTCTGCTCCACAACAGGTTTCAGCTCAGGCTTCTCTGCCACCAGAGCCTGACCCTCCTGTGAAGAGATGGCACACAAGTAAATAAACATTACTAGGCTTAAATTCATGAAAATGTCAGTATGTGACAGTTTTCTTTTGTAATATTTTGAGAGGTGCTGAAAAATATTTTGAGAAGTGACAAAAATGACCAAAATCTTACACTCTGCACCTTTAAAATATTGAATACAACCTCACCTTGTCAATTTTGTCCAGCCAGTCCTTGTTGGAGGCGAGCTCTGCCATGAAGGCCTGGTGCTTCTGCCACTTGCTGTGAAGGTTTCTGGCCTCATCATAAGACATGTCCTGTGCCGTCAGCATCTTCTCATTGATCCACAGTGTCAGCTATGGAAAAGACAGGATGACAAAATGTCAGTCACAAATGTAAACATAATATTTAACTATGGAATTATTCATTTTCTCATTTCATCTTTTACCTCTTGTCCATCTTGGAGGAAGTGCTGAAGCTCACGATTATCCTTCAGCTTTGCGAGGAGTTCATTTGCAGCTGTCTTATTTTTAAGATGTCTGGAAAAGAAATCAAGGGTTAAATGGACTATTCTTCAAATAACTTGAATTAATGGAATGGTCTCTTTTTTGTCACTCTAACCTTTCCTGGATAGAATCAACCTTTTCCTGGATCTTATCAGAGTTTGCATTAGATTCATTAATGAGGCGCCGTCCAGTCTCCACCACGCCAGTTATCTTCTCCTCGCTGGCCTCCGTGGTGGTGAGGAAATCCTCGTGCTTTTTAATGGCCTCCTCTGCTCCCTGCAGACTGGAAGGCATCTCTGTGTGGGACAGCACATACTCCTACACAGAAGAGGAAAGGAATGTAAACATTGTTTAACATTCAACATTTGCAATTATGAAATTCCGTTGATTCGTCTTTGATTTGGGCCTTTTGCACAAAAACTGATGACACAAGCAAAATTTATAATGATGTGCTGCAGCTGTCCTCTGGTTTATTTCAGTTGCATGAACTTTAAACTCCCTGTGATTTGATTCTGGTTAATCCTACACAGCACAACTGAGAATAAATCAAAATACTTATTCAATTGATATAATCTGAGTAATGTGGCTTCCACCTACACAGTTCTGGGTTTAAACTAAGCTCACTATTCTCCTCCCACGCACTCTGATCGGAGAGCTAGCTGTGTAATTGCACACAACTAGACACAATTTCCAAAAAGCTTTACAGGGCATTTTATCTAACACAATAACTTAAGTTAATTTTTTAAGATGTTTATATATTATCCATTAAAAGTGCAGTGTGTACGATTTGGTGACATCTAGAGGTGAAGTTGCATGTTGTATCCATCACCTCACCCTCACCCCTCTGAGCATGCAGAAGCAAATGATGCTTAGTACGTCTCTACCTCAGATTCCGTTTCGTTAAAGGTGCGGTGTGCAAGGTCAAGTGTCAAAAATGACTGAAATCGTACACACTGCACCATTAAAGGTTTTAAAAATACTTGAATGCACTTTTTGATGGGTTGAAGAGTTTGTCATAACTTACAACAGCTCTGATGAGGCTACATTTCATTGCTTTTCGTTTCAGGACACTGGCACATACCTCACTTCTATGGTGTTATTGCCACTGACCTGGCTGTTGAGGAAAGCTTCCGCCTGCTTTGCATCTCTAAGGAAAGTCTGGAAATCAAAGCCTTGAGCCAGAAGACTGTGGCGGTTCTCCCACATGCAGCGCAACTCATGCCAGCCAGTATCCAGTGCCTGGAGCCTCTGAGCCAAGAACATGTGCTGGGCATCTGTCTGACCTTGGGTCACCTCCTCGCCTACGGCACGCATCTTCTCATAGTCCTCTTTGTAGTTATCCACCTCGTTCTTGATATTTTCATGCTGGGCTAGTAAACTCTCAGCCTCAGGCAGAGAGGTGGGAATGTCCTCCGATGCCACGGCAGTTTGGGTGCGGGACAGCCAAGACTGAAAGTCGTCCAGATCTCTGAGGAAGCCCTGGAGCTTGCTGGCTTCACCCAGCGACTCCTCGCGTCGCTTCATGGTCTCGTTCAACTCCTCCCACACCTCTTGAATCTCTGCCAGGCGGCCTTGGATCTCTCCGGCCTGATCTGGATGTTCGTTGGCCAGCTTTTCTGCCTCATTCCTAAGATCATCCAATTTCCCCTGAAAATATATGAAAAAAATGTTTTAACTTTTAAATGAGGAAACACCCCGAATTATACATCACATTTGCCTAAACTGCAGAATTAGACACATGCAATCGTACAAAACTTTAAATGCTTTATTTTTTTCTAAAGGTGCAGTGTGTAAGATCTGGTAAGATCTAGAGGAGAAGTTGCCGTTTTTATCAATCACCTCATCCTCACCCTTATGAGCATGCAGGAGAACCCCTGGTAGATTTCAGTTGTCATTCAAACTCAAAAGATGCTTAGTACTTCCACTCTGTGTTACTGCAAAAACGCCCCATGTGGAGAGGACCCGCTCCTCTTAGAAATGCTCATTTAAGCATTATGTAAAAAAAATTATATGTTTAGGTGATTATGAATTCATGAAAATGTCAGTATGTAATTGTTTGGTTATTTGAAGGGACAAAAATGACTGAAATCTTACACATTGCACTTTTAAGCCAATGTATGTAAACTCTCCAAACCTGAATGGCCTCCAGGTCCCTCTCCATGCCAGTGAGTTTGCGCTGCAGTGCCATCACTCCAGCCAGGTCATTGCCGAGGCCCTGAGTAGATTCAATCACTTTGGTCTTCTCCCTCATCCAAGTCTGGATCTCATTACACTCCAGGTGGTAGTTTTGGATGTTGAGGGCTGACTCCAGGGCCTGTTTCCTCTGACCAGCCAGTTGTTGAAAGTCTGACCATCTGAAGCCAAAAAAAAGTGGTTAAAACCAGTGACCACAATCCAAAACACTTCCTTAAAAAATGGTTGCGTAAATGCTGACCTGTTTTGGAGCTGGTCTCGTGTCTGGTGGATTTGGTCTTTACTGCAGTTGTCGGAGCTCAGCAGCTGCTCTGCCACCTGGTTCACATCAACCACCCGAGTGCCGAGGTTGTTCATCTCAGGCTCAAGAGTCTCAAATCTGCAATTGTAAAATGATAAATACATGATACATTTTCTAATTCTGAACATACTTTCACAGCATGATTATGAATAAAGAATCATGTGTGGGTCTTTCCCAAAATGGGTTACTTTTCAAATTAAAGGTGCAGTGTGTCAGGTTTGGTGACATCTAGAGGTGAAGTTGCATGTTGTATCCATCACTTCACTCTCACCCTTCTGAGCATGCAGGAGAACCTATGGTAGACTTCAGTTGTCATTAAATCTCTAAAGACGTTTAGTACGTCCACTCTGAGATACTGTCAAAAAAATGGCGGCCCCCATAGAGAGTACCCACTACTCATGTAAATATAGATGAATGGGCTAAGTGAAGGGTAATGGAAAAAATAACACACTTAGGTGATAAAGAAAATGTCAGTATGTAGTCGTTTTGTTGCATTTTTTTCTTCCAATAGAGGTGACAAATGACAAGAATCTTACACACTGCACCTTTTTAAGGTTGTATCACATTCGACCTTTCTCTTCCTCACAGACTGACCTCTGCTGCACCACCTCCAAGTCCTCCAGTTTGGTGGGGATCTCCATGCCATGCAACCACTTCTCCTTCTCCTCCACCCAGAGCTGGCAGGCACCTGCTTCACTGAACATGCGGTAGAGCGCCAGGGCTCCTTCCAGAGCCTGTCGACGAGCTGCCGACAACACCTCCAGCTCCTCGTAGCGCTGCTCGATAGCAGGTAGGCGGCCGTCCACCTACAGTCAGCAGTGAACCGTGAGTTAGTACCCTCACGGGCAAGACATCAAATAAGAATATGGGAAAATAGTATCCTACCTGAGGGGATTCTACATGGGCCTCTGGCAGAGATTGAACCTGCTCATGCAGGGAGTCGATGAGGAGGCGGTGGCTCTGGATCTCCTCCTCTATTTCCCTCTGTTTGCGAGCGAGAGTCTGAGTGGAGAATTCATCGTGGCCCACCTCCTGACTGGACACGTGTCGGAAGGTCTCCATGATCCAAGCCTCCATGTCATTAGCATCTGTCATGAACTGATGCAGGGCCACGGCTTCCTTCAGTCTTTGCTCTCTCAGTTTGGTTGTCTGTGGAGGAGGAAGGACATGACAATTACACTCATGAAAACGTAAAGGTGCAGTGTGTATGATTTCAGTCATTTTTGTCACTTCTAAAAACATTACAAAACAATTACATCATGACATTTTCATGAATTTATAATCACTTAAATGTTTGCGATTTTTTTCCATGAACCTCAAATAAGCCCATTAATGTATATTTAGACATGGACTGGGTCCTCTTTATGGGGGCCGCCATGTTTTTAAAGTAGCCTTTAAAGGTGCAGTGTGTAACATTTGGTGACATCTACTGGTGAAGTCCATCACCTCACCCTTCCCATTGGAGCGTACAGGGGAACCTATGGTAGACTTCGGTTGTCATTAACGCTCAAAAGATGTTTAGCACGTCCACTCTGGGCCACATGGCGACCTCCTTAGTGCGAACCTGCTCCTCATGTGAATATACATTAATGAGCTCATTTAAGGGTAATGGAAATAAAATAAAACACTTAAAACATAAATTCCTTAAAATGTCAGTATGTGATTGTTTTATAATATTTTTTTTTAGAAGTGACAAAAATGACCACTGCACCTTTAAAGACCTATTTGGAGAAAATAGTCATGACCATCACCCACCTCCTCCAGATGTGCCCACTGCGCACGTATATCCTCAATCCTGTCGGTGATCTCAGGGGCTCCGTAGTGTCCGTCCTCCACCAAAGCTTCCCCAGCGGCGATGCTGTTACTCAAGGGCCCGTATCGTGCGGCCATCTCATCTCTGAAGGCCTCGTGTTTACTGAGTAGGTGAAGAGCAGACGTGAGGTCACGCCCGCAGTCGCCGCTGGCCAAGATCTGCTCCTGCTCTCTGATCCAGGCCGACTCCTCCCCGAGATCCCACAGGAACTGCCAGAGGCGACGGGAGTCCTCCAAGCGCTCTCTACGTGTGCAGGCGAGCTGACCCAGCTCCTCGTAGGCTTGACCCAGCTGATCAACCTTTTCACTAACCAGTCCTGGCTCACATGGTTTGTAGGCTAAAGAGGAAGTGGAAAGTCAACATACCACATACCACAAAACTGTCAAACTATTGAGAGTTTTGAGGCCAAGGAGCTTTTTTAAACGTACCCTGTTCATAGGAAGTAAAGCGATTTGCGGCTCCTTGCACGGCCTTGATTCCTTCTGCCTGTCCTGAAATGTCAGCCTCTACCAGATTGTGTTTCTGGAGTAGGTCTAACACATCATGCAAATGTTTGCCACTATCCTGAGACTGCAAACGACTCTGAAAGAGATACAGAGGACACGGCACATGAGAATATATAGTTATTCCATCTAAAAGCTGAACCCACAGGTTGAGAAAATTAGGTCGGATATCGTCTCCACTCAGTGTGACCAACAAATCAAGCTTGGGCAACTTCCCTGCAGAAAAATATATTCGAGAGAGTAGATATGAATCAAGTGTCAAAAAGCTGTTTTTTGGTCTGTGTTCTTTGTAATAACATTTCAAATAAGCAAAAGATCAAAGCTGACAGGTGTTTCCAGGATGATGCGTTAGACAGCAGAGATATAAACGTAGGCAGTAATACCATAAACAGGATATTGTGTCGCAAACGCAATGAAAAGTAGGTCATACATTGCATTTTAATTATGTTACTGATAGAATAAATGTTTTTTTAATGCCTTAGTCGAGTCTACCCCAGTTAAACAAGTGTGCACATACACTGTATATTTCCACCCCAGCTATATCAAACTTCTACATATGCCCTCTCTGAACTGAGGAACGTACAGCAATATAAAACAGAAACACCTATTTTGAAATAAAGAAGTGTTTGTTTAAAACTGGGAGGGTGGCTGGTAAGGCTATGCTCTTGCTGCTGAGCAGAAATGTGATCTGAGGCAGAGGAGATGGGAACAGACTGCACAAGTCTTAAAACAAATATATACAACTGATATGCGTTCACAAGTTCATGAGATACCAAGAACATATACTTCTTGTCTATAAGGCAAAGCATACACTATATCTTTCCTAAATAGCCTGGTAACCTCTACTAAAATGTAACATAATAAGTTAATTATCCTACCTGGAATTGCATACTGTTCAAATGTTTGAGTTGGTGTAGAGTTAATCTAGGAGCCTGGCAACTGAAAATAGCCAACTAATTTGTAAAATGAAGTGTGGCTGTCGGGATTTTTTTTGTGCTGATATCAGCATTTTGACATAATGAGCATGAAGTCAATACATTTAATCACTTGAGGAGAAAGGCCTCAGCCACTCCGAGCACATCCAGCAATGACACCAACACCTCTCAGGGTTGGTCCATGTACAGTTAAAGGTACAGTGTG
The DNA here is from genome assembly GCA_016785325.1 of Chascanopsetta lugubris. Classification (NCBI taxonomy): domain Eukaryota; kingdom Metazoa; phylum Chordata; class Actinopteri; order Pleuronectiformes; family Bothidae; genus Chascanopsetta; species Chascanopsetta lugubris. The sequence continues at coordinate 161,570 of JAFBJT010109145.1, forward strand.
TAAGATTTGGTGACATCTAGTGGTGAAGTTGCATGTTGTATCTATCACTGTATCCTTATTCTTCTGAGCATGCAGGAGAACCTATGGTAGCCCTCAGTTGTCATTAAATCTCAAAAGATGTTTAGTGTGTCCACTCTGGGCTACTGTAAAAACATGGCAGTCCCCTTAGAGAGGACCTGCTCCTCATGTAAATATACATTAATGGGCTCATTTAAAGGTAATGGAAAAAAGATAATTAATTTAGGTAATTATATATTCATGAAAATGTCAGTATGTAATTGTTTTTAAAAATATTTGTTAGAAATGACATATTACAGAAATATTACACACTGCACCTTTAAAACGTATATGACGGCCTAAAAATAAGTCTAAATCATATATTGCCCATGAACTCTATGAATTGCACATGCAATTATTCAGTGTGTTTACAGTGTGTTTACATTTTCACATGTATGTAAATGCATATGTAATATACTACATATTATATATCTATATATATATCATATATGAATTATGAAGATTATTTTACAATATGTTAAGTAGTAATTACATTTATTCCCACAATAACAAGCGGCCCCTTGAGATCAACCATAATGCTGATATGGCCCTCAGTGAAAATGATATTGACACCCCTGATGTAGACCATAAAACAATGTGAATGTTGTAATAATACAGTGGGTTTACACATTAATGATCTGGGTCTTTACCTTCATTTCTGCCATCCAGTCCATGATGTAGCGCATTTCCTGGAACAGCCTCTGCAGGTCGCGGTGGGCGTTCAGCCGTTCTCGGCGTGCAGCCAGGAGTTCTTTCAGGTATTCCCAGAGTCGGAGAACATTATCCCGCCGAGCAAGCACACGTCGAACATCATGGTACCCCTCCGCCTCCAGCTCTTTGGCGACAGCCTCCACAGCAGCCACGCGCTCCCAGTACGCCCCGATGTCTGTCTCGATTGCTTCGTGTTTGCGGGTGGCGGCTTCGACTGCTCCCAGGTCGGTTCCGAAGTTGTCCTGATAACAGCAACAGGAAACTCGGTACATTGCAGCGGCACTATTCAATTTGTTATTGTCAGAATAACTGCTCATCCCTCTAACCTGAGACACCAGCCTCTGGTTCTCGCTCAGCCACGTCTCCCTCATGGCGGCTTTGCGGTCGAAACGCGCAGCGAGCATCTCCAGCTTCTCCTGTCGGATGAGCTCGTTTCGCAAAGCCAGCTCACGCTCATGCTCCGCCTTCTCCAGGCGCTCCCATGCCTATGACATCAGCATAAACATAACTATGGTGGTAACTATAATAATAACACTGTGTACATGATGCAAAACCACATGATCATAGAGGATACTATTTGGGTCCGACAGCCCTAAAGTTTACCTTCCTTAATAATACACAACAAATTACATTATACACATATATGGTATGACATCGCATGGTTTAAAAATGGAAGGAGGTTGTTATAACTCTTTCTAAACCAGTTTATACCTTGTTGATGTCAGAGATAAGCTTGCCCTCTCTGGGCATGTAGACTTTCTGGTTGTTTGCTCGCATTTTGCTTTGGATGGTGAAGAGAAGAACCTCCAAGTTTCCCTTCTCTGTGAATCTGTGAAGACAAATCACAACTACAGTTTGATTTACTGAAGCTTAAATTGTGCAGTGTGTAAGATTTTGGTCATTTTTGTCACTAAAACTAAATGCAACAAAACAATGACATACGGACATTTTCTAAATATATAATTTCTTTCCCAGTGTGTAAGATTTGGTGACATCTAGAGGTGAAGTTACGTGTTGTATCCATCACCTCACCCTCACCCTTCTGAGCATGCAGGAGAACCTATGGTAGACTTCAACTGTCATAAAACTGATTAAGATGTTTAGTACGTCCCCTGTGGGCTAATGAAAAAACATGGGCACCCCGTAGAGAGGACCCACTCCTCGTCTAAAATAGATTAACAGGGTCATTTCAGGGGTAATGGAAAAAGAATTAAACATTTAGATGATAATAAATTCATTAAGGTGTCCATATGTAATTTTTAAAAGTGACAGAAATGACTGAGATTGTACTGCACCTTTAAATGAGCCCATTAATAAAAGTTCACATGAGGACCGCCATGTTTTGAACATACTAGACATCTTTAGAGTTTTAATAACTGAGGGCTTACATAGGTTCTCCTGGGTGAGGGTGAGGTGATGGATATAACATGCAACTTCACCACTAGAGGTCACTAAATCTTACACACTGCACCTTTAACTATTGGATCCTAATGAAGGAAAAGCATGAGATCATTACAGGGGGTTATCATAGAGCTAGTTTCCTTTCACTCACTTGGGGGGCTTCTCCACCGTCCGGTAGGAGTTGAACGCCTGGAGCTGGTTCTGCACAGCGCTCAGTGAGTTGGCCAGTTGCCTGTCGTTGAGAGTCACTATGGTCTGCTCAATCCACTGCAGCAGCTCTGAAGCCAGGGTTTCATACTTCTCGATAAGCTGGTCAGCTTCGATAGCATAGTCAAGCACCTGTAACATGGAGGAATGTGCCAATCAGAACAACCGCACACACGTTGTCACTTAAAGGTGTGTCAGATTTGGAGACGTCTAGTGGTGAAGTTGCATGTTGTGTCCATTACCTCACCCTAACCCTTCCAAACGTGTAGGAGAACTTATGGTATATTTCAGCAGTCATCAAAACTCAGGAGATGTTTATGTACTTTTTTTTGGTCCATGGGTCCAATGGGTCCATTAATGTTTATTTACATGAGGAGCATGTCCTCTCTGTGGGGGCAGCCATGTTTTTTCAATAGCCCACAGTGGACATGCTAAGCATCTGACAACTGAAGTCTACCATAGGTTCTCCTACATGCTCTAAAGGGTGAGGTGATGGATACAACATGCAACTTCACTTCTAGATGTCGCCAAATCTTACACGCTGCACCTTTAAACAGGATGAGTATACGAGAGCTAACCTTGCCAATTCGTTTCCCCTCCACTGCCAGGGCTTTCATCTTGGAGAAATAATGATAGTAGGTGGCCACATAGGTAATGATTGACTTTTCATCTGGCTGATCCACATTGACATCTGTAAAAGAGATAGAGAGATAATCATCAATGTGACACTTCCAAAATATGTTTAATTCAGCAGCACATAGAAATGATATGTTTTATTTATTTGTGTTGGGATCCTGTTCGTGACGCCAATTTCTTGTGGAAGTGTAGAGGTGGCTGATTGTCGAGAGCGGATGAGAGAAAGAGAGCGTGCACAAGGATTCGGAGCTGGGATGTCTTAGGTTGCGTTCGGCTTTACTGCAGAAGAAGCAACAGTGGCATACACCAGGCAGTGCCACTATCAGTTCTGCCGTGTCTCACAATGTTGGGAGTTATTATGGGTTGTTGTGATATCCTGGGAACAGGGTGGCGCCAAACTGTTGTGTCGTGTGCCATTTTAGGGGAATATTTTTCCTCCACATCGCCAAACTTTAGATGAGGTTTTCGTGATGTCAGGGAAGCTGACATGTGATGAAGCTATAATTAATTCCGGTAATCCTCCGGTCAGTCTTTTGGGTAACATGCATCAGCTTAATGTCTTAGTGAGCGGTGTCAGGTCATCGGTGTGATGTGTGCCGGTCCAGGAGCCATTCATGTTTTCACCCACTCACCCTCTGGGTCCAGCAGCTTGGTGAGGCCCAGTTCTTTCTCAGCCACGTTGAAAGCGTTTTGGAGATTGTAGTGAGCATTGGATCTCTTCAGGTTGTCAAACTCGATCACGTCGGGTCTGCAGAACCAAGGAAAACAATTGTGAATTTGACAAGTATAACATCAAATGGCAATTAATGTATATGAAGTGTCTGTTTCAGTGCATTTTATTCATCTGAGCAAATATGGGAATAATTGTGGGAATTTGTATATTACAATTACTTTCTTTGTAAGCTCCTTTGCACTTAATTTAAGAATCTGATAATGCCCTGCATTTAGGTTCAACTAGTTTTGGTGATTGAGTAACTTCAGTAATAAATATTAGAATAAGGTATCACTTAAAAGGTGCAGTGTGTAGGATTCTGGTCATTTCTGTCACTTCTAAAAATATTACAAAACAATTACATATGGACATATTCATGAATCTATAATCAACTAAATGTATTACTTTTTCCATTACCCTTAAATGAGCCCATTAATGTGTATTTACAAGAGGAGCGGGTCCTCTCTATGGAGGCTGCCATGTTTTTACAGTAGCCCAGAATGGACATACAATCTTTTGAGTTTTAATGACAATGAATTCTACCATAGGTTTTCCTGCATGCTCAGAAAGGTGAGAGTGAGGTGATGGATACAACATGCAACTTCACCTCTAGAGGTCACCAATTCTTACAAACGGAAACTTTAAGATCCTCCTTTGGCTTTTAGATTCATTTGAACAATAATTACCAGCAGGGTGTGTAAGTGAGTGAAATAGCGTATTCATGCTCTTCATTGAAAATAAGTGGGTTATTATTTCTGTGATCTAGGTCATCTTATTACCCATTATAATCTCATCCTTTTAGCAACACAGCAGAATGTTTGAAGGATGGGGGGAGCCAGGGGGCATAAATAGAAAAGAGCCCTGAGATGTGTGATGGTACGCGGACAGGAGCTCATCATTAGCTAAAGATCACAGAGCAGGGTAAGATATTAAACACTTGATATGCAGGGTCAAATTGCAAGTGCCTAAAGGGGGATATTTCCAATGTAGCATGAGACAAGCCGGAAGAAGTCAGTGACCTGTGTTTGTGTACGATGGCATTGAACGCCAGGCCATCTCGCCAGCTGGTGGTGAAGTTGTGGATGTTTACATTGGGATACCTGCAGAGGACAGATCGGAAATCATTCATCAGTAAATCAACAAAGCAGGATTTGTTGCATTCGCAATACATTAGTAATTACTCATTGATATGTCATGTCCTCGTCTCTCCATTCTTACCCGGCAGTTTTCATTTGGCACCAAAGCAGCAGGGCATCTTTAGCAGACTTCTTCTCCTTGTTGTCCTCCGTCTCCACACTGATGTCCTGGATCTGTAGAAATCCATAAAAGTGAATTGCATGTAATGCCCGAACTACTGGACTGTTCCACGTTATCAACGCATTCTCTTATCTGTGTATCAAATCAAACTAAAGGACTATAAAACTTAATTTAGGTAACTAATAATGACTTAACAAAATTGCCTGGTAAATTCATAGGCTGTATATAAAGATGACCGTAGCGTCTGTGACGTCGCCCATTGGTTTCTGCAGAGTGCATTTGAAGCAAATTGTGGGCGAGTCCCTTGTCGCCATCTTGCCCAATCCTACTTTCACCTTGTTTCTGGTTCATTCAAAAACGGGCATAGAGGCGGAACACTCATAGAGCTGTGGGTGAGCCCATGGTGACATTGCGTCACCCGCGGTACGTGCCACGTCGACACAGTTGTCAGTCAAGAGCCCACACCCTCAAATATGCACAATTTCAAATGTCGATCAAATGAAAATAAGTGAGTTAGAAAAAAATTCACCCCCCGTACAGTTGTCACAGGAACTGACTGACTGAGACTAAAACTGAAGTTTGAACCAGACTTTAAACTTGTTCACCTCTACAGCTGATATTTTTAACATGGAAGTCTATGGAGCCTGACTCCCTTTTGGAGCCAGCCCCCAGTGGCCACCCTTTGAACTGCAAGTTTTTTCACTTCTTATTGTTCTTCATCCGTCAGCACCGGAGGTTCCCTCTCGGGTAAATCACATCCCTTTGGCTGTAACCGCTTTCCCCCATTTTGTGAGTTTGCCTTAGGATGGACTCGATGCAGAGACCAGATGTCGCAAAGACAAAGTTGTGGCGCAAAGTGACATCTGGGGAGGAAAATTAAAATGGTGCTTCACACAGCTACGTTATGAGTTACCTGAAAGCGAAGGATGATGGTCCAGATGAGACCCAGCGTGAGGCGGTGATTCCCGTCCACGATGTCATGTGAGCCCATGTTCTCTAGATGGACTTTTTGCTCCTTGAGGAACTGCAGGGCTTTATCGACATTCTCCAGGCAGTGTATACGCATACGTCCCTTTGTGGGTTTTGGCTTTGGGAGTGAAGAGAAAAGATGATGATGATGATGATGAAGGGATTTATTCGGACACATAGACGTACAGAAAACAATGCAATTTGAACACATAAGAGCAACTTGTATATTGGAAAAGGTGTGGGAAGAAGTTAATGCTTATTCAATCCCACACCTATTTCATACACATTTCAACTAAATATACCACTAAATATACACAGTTCTGCCTCCTGAAAATATATACCCAGGACAGAGTATTTTAACATAAATAGTATAGTATGGATATATACATTTGTAATAAATAAAGAGATCAATCAAAACAAGGAGAGAGAAAAACATGGTCAACCATTTTGGTCCTCGTACAGCAAAAATATAATTTGTTTTTATGTCTGTTTATGTCATAGCTAACCTTTTTTGGATATTTCTTGATAGAAAAGAAAGGGAACTTATTTTGACACTGTTGAACAAATTGATTACAACATACACTTTGGGGGGAAAGGGAAAAGGAAATTAAAAAAAGAGGAAGTAAAATGCCATGTGAGTGCAATGCTGGGGCCTGGGGTCAGGTTTGGGATAGAGAAGGGTGGTGGTGTCTGTGTGATACTTACCAGCTGTTCTCCTGAGAGCACTTCCAGCAGGCGGATTAGCATGCGGCCATCGCGTAAGTCGGTGTACAAGTCGCCAATGCGACAGGTCACCCGCCCTAAGTGAGAGTTCACCCATTTAGTAAAGGTCTTCTTCTGCACGGCTTCACGCTCATCTGCAAGGGTCACAAAAGAGAGGAGCCATTTATGTTCAGTTCCACAACTGCCTCACTGGACTGAGGTGTATCAAGTCTCTATACAATTCCCACCAGAGTGGTAAATAAATGCAAGATATTATTTTTGCTCTGCATAAAGTACAATACAGTTTCGATGACATTTGTGCACAGACAGGTGTAAGATTTAGTGACCTCTAGAGGTGAAGGTGCATGTTGTATCCATCACCTCACCCTTCTGAGCATACAGCAGAACCAGTGGTAGACATCAATTGTCATTCAAACTCAAAATATATTTAGCATGTCCACTTTTACTACGAGAGAGGACCCCCCTCCACATCTAAATATATATTAAAGGTGCAGTGTGTAAGATTTCTATCATGTTTAAAAAATATTATTCAAATATTTTTATGAATACCTAAATGTATTTTTCCTCATCACCCTTAAATTAGCTCATTAATGTTTATGAGTGAGTAGCTGGTCCTCTCTACGGGGGCTGCCATGTTTTTACAGTAGCCCAGATTGGACTTACTAAACATCTATTGAGCTTTAAAGACAACTGAAGGCTACTATAGGTTCTCCTGCATGCTCATAAGGGTGAAGGGTGAGGTGAGGGATACAACACGCAACTTCACCAGTAGATGTCACCAAGTCTTACACATTGCACTTAGCGTCATTTAAGGGTAATGAGGGGGGAAAAACATTAAGGTGATTAGAAATTCATGTGAATGTCAGTTTGTAATTGTTTTGCAATATTTTTAGAAGTGACAAACATTACTAAATTCTTACACACTGCACCTTTAAGCCCTTGTGCTGAGCAGTTCATAAGCTGCACCATTACGTCTGGAGGATCACTGTATTGACAGATTAGTGAGAGGTTTTCACTCTTAACACACACACACACACACACACACACACGTTTGCTGATGGCTTTGCTCGTGTGTGTGTTCTGCTAATTACCTTAATGATGTGTGTTCAGGGGGGAAAAGAGAGTGCGAAATTGCACATAAATGCATTGACACTTTTAACTGTTGCTTTATTTGTGCAGGACTTAAAAAAAGAATCACAATAAATTAAGCTGTAGCAGCAGCTCAGACATATGGAGCTGGGGAGTAAGAAGCTAATCCTGCTCCGTCACCTAACAAGGTGACCTCATTTCCAGGACACAAGGTCTCGCTGCCTTTTAAAAACAATTCTCAAGCTTTGTGGTTAATGCACAGCACCCAAAACATGCCAAAATAGAACAACCCCGAGGCAGAAAATAGATCCCATATAATAAAAAGTTCTGCATGAAGGATTTCAAACAAAACAGTCAGAAGTACTGAAAGCAGCCAAAAATTAAAGAATGGCAAACAAATGGTCCAGCCTTAATATTTTCATACTCCTTATTGAATAAAATATGAAGTAGATATTCAAAACAGGAATATGAACTGATATAACCTGCAAAAATGTGCAAAATCCACAGTACACCAAAAGCAGGAAGATTTATGTTGCAACATAAAACACAGAACCAATTCATAGATGCGGTCAAAAGCTGCCTAAGCTCAAGATGATACAGAACAAGATTAACGATTTTAACTACTATATAATCTTCAATGTGTCACCCTTGCTCCCTAATCTTAGTCAATCAAACTGTATATTAGGTCAAGAAGATTTGTAAAAAAAATTACATTAGGCAACAATAATTCCACATAATATTCATATTCAAAATATTAAAGGTGAATGAATGTTAAAATACGAAAATACAGGTAAATTGGTAAAATGGAGTCACTATAAAAAGAGACAGGTCACAGAGTTCAGCACATTCATTCTTACTATAAAATGTAAGGAATTATCATTAAGAATTTGTGGTGTGTTATGCAAAGGACATTGTGTTGTTGAATCAACCGCTGTGCCAACTGACAACCACAGAAATAGAACATTGTGAAATTACATACAAGCCTTTCAGGGTGGAGTAACACCACAGAACATCATGCTTGACCTGCTGCAAGCTGAAGGTATTTCCTCTTTATCAAGACTCACTGGAGCATCAATATTGTTACAGCCAACCAAGAGCAATCTACTTCTTATTTTCTAAGACAAGATAGACTGTTGATGTTTTAAAGGTGCAGTGTGTAAGATTTGGTGCCCTCTAGAGGTGAATGTTGTATCCATCACCTCACCCTCACCCTTCTGACCATAAAGGAGAACCTATGGTAAACTTTCGCTGTCATTAAAACTCAAAAGATGGTATATGCACTCTGGGCTACTGTAAAAACATGGCGGCCTCCGTATAGAGGACCCGCTCCTCATGTGAATCCACATCACTACATCACTCATTTTAGGGTATTTAGTGTAAAAAAAATAAAGATTTCCGTAATTGTTAATTAATGAAATTGTCCGTTTGTAATTGTTTTGTAACATTTTTAGATGGGACAAAAAGGACAAAATCGTACATACTGTTCCTTTAAGTCAATTAAAAGCACACTTGGCCCTTTAAAATATCAAACATTAGGCACTATGGCGCACCCCCCCTGCTTGCTTCTTTTCCCATTACCTTCCTACATCATGTTAAGAGATTACTCAATTGATAAAGGGGCACAAAGCCATGTGAATCTCTACAACGAGCCACTAAAGGTGGATTACTGTGGCAGGTGGTGTAAAGCAGAGAAGCCTGCATTCCTCCCTCAAGAGCTTGGTCGTGTTGTGACAGCACCCCTCCACTGAGGAGAGGGGCAGTGGGCTGGGGAACACAGACGGAGATACCTTTTGGGTGATGCACTAATAACAAGGCTGCAGAACAAGAACACGGGACAAACAAACACAGGTATCAGTCTCGTGTGTTTGCTCATTACAGCGAGCAAACACAGAGCTGTCAGGAGATGCAGAGGCAGGACTGGTGGAGCTCTTTCCTCAAACAATGTGGTAACTGTGGGAAAAGTGCATAAGATAACACATCACCTATGTTAATATATCTACCACAAAATGTTCCAACTTCTGAAAAGGCCCATGACGGGAAGTTGAGAAAGGATCAACAGAAGCAGGACTGAGCTTCCACTGGATAGAGGTGTCTGATGTCATAGTGAATTCCAGCAGTCGGCCAATACTTATGAAATTACACATGGGACAGGAGAGACGAGTGGGAACACAGCGGCTTTGAACAACAAGTCTTGTAACAAGTCGTCTATTTTTACCAAAACAACTCTTAAAAATGAGTATGCAGACTGGTCTCGAGGCATGTGTCATTCTAAAGGATTGTTTGGAGCAAGTTAGAGCGGCCATTTATGTCACTTCTAATTGGTAGGAAAATATTACAAAACAATTACATACTGACATTTTTATGAATTTACAATCATCTAAATGTATTTTTTCCTTCCATTTCCCCGAAATGAGCTATTGAATGAATATTGAGTGGGTCCTCTCTACGGAGGCCGCCATGTTTTACAGTAGTAAAAGTGGACCCACTAAACATCTTTTGAGCTTTAATGACAACAGAAGTCCACCATCAGTTCTCTTTTAT